>DWCF01007482.1:0-10620 GCA_018230265.1 Delias oraia
ACTCACCCGGCTACTGTCAAGTCCTTCCAGAGACCGAATAAATTATAAATTAAATTATAATTATCCGAACCGGAATTCGAACCCGATGCCTCTCGCTTCATGGTACACTTTTAAAACCATTGAGCTACGAAGCTCTCAAAGGCTCTTTTTAGTTTTAATATATAATACATTTATATAA
This sequence comes from Delias oraia, assembly GCA_018230265.1. Lineage (NCBI taxonomy): Eukaryota > Metazoa > Arthropoda > Insecta > Lepidoptera > Pieridae > Delias > Delias oraia. The sequence goes on from DWCF01007482.1 coordinate 179, forward strand.
AACTAATTTCATGGAGGGAAAAGAACCTTCAATCTGTTTCTCTGAAAATAAAGTAATTTTTATTTATTGAAAACTGTTAACATCCACGTAAATTCACCTAACAAACAATCTTACCTGAAAATAATGAAACGGTAGTAAAATCTATAAATAATACCTCTCTTTTTAAACATAAACTAGATTTAGTATTTAAATTAATATAAGTTTTAAATCACTATCGCTATTTTTTCAAAATGGCTAAACGACTTGACATTTCGTTTATAGACAGCGACAGCGCTAACCACGGCCAAGTTCAAAATAAGAAATGCTAATTTATTTAGATAAGTTCCAGCCTAGTTTAATTTATTTATCTTTTACGAGTGTATTTGTTATTCATTCGACATGCTAAAATGCGCAAGGCCAAGAGTTAAAACAAAGAGACCTACGAATTTATTAGAAGGCTAGATCTAACCAAAACACACAAAAAATGGTTCAAAATCACCAGAATCAAACAAAGCTGTACATATTATAGATTCATATCATTCCGTGAAGGGTATCCAATAAACATATTACAAATAAATTATCTTTATTTATTTAATATGAGTATATCTATATAAAAAAATATTAACTAAAAACATTTAAAGACGCGATTAACAATGGCTGATCGCCCGGCTATAGTCTAGTCGCCTTTAAAAGATCGACAAATCAAAATTCAATGTAAACTCGATTCAGAGCGGGAATCGAGTCCCGTACCCATGTCGTCACGATGGCTTACATGATAACTCGTTTCAATTGTTCTCATGATACTACTCTTTTTACTTATTGATATAAGTGCATCCATTTTGTCTCCGTCAAAATAACCACCCTCGGATGTAATGAACTTGTGCCAATGTGTCATTTCTCACCGTATAACGTTCACTTCACTCTCCGACCAAACACGAGTTTCGGCTTTTCGTTGCTCCAACAAAAAAGGTGTACGAGCTCAATCAATGGAGCGTAGCATTCCTTTGTATCGATTCCATCCCCCTTTGATCCCGCTCTAAGCCAAGCAAACAATCTAAACTATCTGCTACATAAAGGAGACGGACGAAAAATAGATCTCGAGCAAGAATCTCATAGAGCAAGTTTAAAGCAGGCGTTGGAAACGTTTGGTACGATCGTGTTTTCGTGGCGTAAAAGCGCAGGTTTAGACCAATTTCGATCAGAAGCCTACAGGTTATCACTAGTCTATTTTATCAATCCGAAATGTTATACCATAAGTAGTTAGACAATTACACTGTAATTACACTTGCATTTTTGCCCGTGGAAGAGCCATGCTGAAGCATATTTGGCCGGCTCGTCCGAAGTGATACAACGGGCTTACAGAATACTCAACGTGAAACGGTACTTATACTGTATTTCGCTGAGTGAGTGCGGAGGCCCTTAAGTATGCCGCGTGAGTTGCGTAAAAAGCCGGCAAAACAACGAATGCGCGGACTGTGGCGCCGTTGTCCTTGGGCGACGGTGTTCTCTTACCATATAAGAGACCCACCTGGTCCGTTGTTCGCTATACTATAAAAAAACTTTTTGACCTGATTCTGACTAGTTTTCGTGGGAGAGTCATACTGACGCACTAATTGGGCCGGCTCATCTAAAGTGATACAACGGGCTCATAGTGATACCAGCGCGAAACATTACTTGTAGTAACTAACAGTAAGTGAGTGAAGAAATACGAGGCCCTTGAAATGATACGGCTTAAACGGCGTAAAAAGCTCTCGACACACACAAAATATACCCACCCATCTGCTCCGTTGTCCGCTATACCATAAAAAAACGTGGAACCAAACGTTACCTACAGCTGCACTGTTTTAAACAAGCAAATTGAAATTGATCTCATCTAATCAACTTCATACGGCCATTGCCATAAGTTTTCTGATAAAGACGAGCGCAAGATACGAGCTACACAAGGAAATGAATCTGCCCGAATCTCGAAGCATATTGCCTCCCAACTTTGCAGGTATTTCGCTGACAATTTTCTCCGGAGCGAATCTCTCCAACGTCGGGGCTGTGCACTGGGAGTTGAGAATCTAGAAAGTTCGCGATTCGTATAAATGTAACAGAGTCTTGTCGACTCTAGAATGGCATCACGGGACAGCTACATCTTCATGGCTGCCTTGTACGAAGTAAAACTATTCTAAATTTCTTTGAATGTTCAACATTCTGCTCAATACATGACCACCTGAGGAGGGCGAATTTATTCAATATTAGATATAGACTTTCTAGACTATAGGTTTTGAATAATTTATGTAAATAAACTTAAATATAAATTTAATAAATACATAATTAATTTATAGAAACAATTTTTATTCAAATATATTTTATATATTAAATTAAATTATGTAATTAAAATAATTTTATATTATTTAAAACAATTTGTATACAAAACACATTTATTTCTCATTTATGTATATATTAAATAATCCAAAAACTTGCAATATAAATATTTAACCAAAATGATATAAATAATTAATGCTTGGTAAAAACATGATAAATAAATATATTTAAAACAATATATAGCCGAAAACATCAATATAAAATTAAGAAACACTAAAATTCGATTTTTTAATGAAAATAGAGAGGCCAACGAGTAGGAGACTTTGTCCATGACTGCAGCGCGTTAACAGCCTTTTAGGAGTAGGTAGGTTAACTCTCTCTGCATGCAGATGATTCTTAAGAGTACGCGACACAACATGCCTTTAAAGACGTTCAGTTGTGAAACGATTAAGTTCAAAAGGGCCTATTGCTTGTCTGTTTGCCTTACCATGAGATCTAAGTTCAATTATTAAATAAATAAACAAAACATCTCTTCGGCCAAAGACTCTTATACCACAATAAAGTTCACATTCCACGCGGGTAGTACAAAATTAAATTACAATAATCCAATTGAATTTCTATTAATACCACCGCTGCCATAAACTCATACAACTTTGCATAATACATTCACGTGGTCGCGTTAGCAGAAAGAATTCTCGCTCGCCGCAAATTCCCATTCCACTTTCACCAAATGTGATAATACCATTCTCTTATATTTATAGCGATGAGGCAGTATAATATCTACCAGCATATAATATTTATAACCCAAGCTATACGACAACCCATCGCTGATGTATGAAAATAGTTATAAAATTCAAATATACGGGCGAGTATTATATTTAAGGTGATATTATACTATTATTATAAGCACGAATATTTTTATGGATTTTTGTTACTCTTTCACGAAAAACTAGAAAATAATTTTAATGAAATTTTACGACAATATATCTCATACACGAGAACAGCATATAGGCTTTTATTTATAATGATTTTATATAGTTTGGCAAAAATATATTTAAAAATCTCACGTAAATCGGATGCACAGTAGGACGACGTTTGGCGAGTCGATGGAAGCGTTGCTCCTTTTAGGGACAGGTAAAGCGTATCATTAGAGGGCCGACACCGCACTCGCAGATTTGCAAGGGCTGGGGTTGCCTGTGGGAGGCGGACCGCGTATACTAGATTTTTTTTATAGTATAGCGGACAATGGAGCAAGTGGGTCTCCTATAAAGTAAGACAATACCGCCTCCCATGGACAACCGCACCACAGTTGGCGCTTTGGTTGTGTAGTCGGATTTTTACCCCACTTAAGCGGCATTCGATATTTATCCTAGATAAATTTCGTTTACCACAGTTTTCATAAAAAAAGCAATATTGCCTCACACAAAGAGACAAGCAGACATGGCGAGCAGTTTTCCACCCATGGACATCCCCAGCCCTTGCAGAGCCGCGGATGCGATGCCGTTCTTTAAGGAAGGTAAGTACTTTCTAGCAGGGTTAGCAAAAAATATTTAATTCAACCCAAAATCTTCATTTATTAGTACTTACTAACTTCAATAATTTAAGCAAATTTTAACAATCCCCTCTGCCGAGAACCGTCGCGTTCCAAACTTGGAAGTGAATTGTTCATATTCGAGAATATAATTGCTAACTCGGCTAGTGCCTACTTAGCAAACTTATTTTCACGCTTGAAGTGACGGACCTACTTAATCCCAAGATCAAAAAGCTTAGGTACGTTCGCTGTTCTTATCATGGTGTGTTTACAATTCATGAAAAGAAATTCAAGCCTGAATGATTTGTATCGAACACTAGCTGACCTCAAAATACATTATTTTGACATAGAAACGATTAAAGTGCTAAGATCATAAAAAAATAAAAGTAATGAAATTTGTACAGTCGACCTACGCACATATACGGATATGGTTAAATTGGATGGCATTACGTCACGGCCTACCGTGTAAATATATTGGATACATTAGAATAACTAAACTCGTTTCTGGATGGAGTGGTAAAAAATAGTTATTTTTGTACTGCAAAAGCGAGCTGTTTTTTATGGTATAGCGGACAACGGAGCAGGCGTGTCCTCTGTATGGTAAGAGAACACCGCCGCCCATAGACAACCGCGCCACATTCCGCGTATTGGTTGAGTTGACTGCTTTTTAAGCCGCTTAAACGGTATTTTTAAGAGCCTGCGATTTGCCAACTCTCCCAGCGAAACACAATCTAAACTACAAATACCATTTCACGTTGAGTATTCTGTGAGCCCATGGTATCACTTCGGAGGAGTCGGACCATTTAGTGTGTCAGCATTTGCTTCAACATGGCTCTCCCACAGGTGCGAAGATATTGACCCGCAAAGTAGCAATCTCTTCCAGAGACCGAATAATTAATAAATGTCTGCACCCGACACATCTTTGTCCGCTATAGTATAAAAAAAGTATCGCCGATAATATAATCCACCTCAAAGATTACATTCAGTCGTCTTTATATTTCAGATTCAACAGTTGAAGTGTAAAATATACAGTAACATTGGCAGAGCCGTATCAAGATGAACGTAAACGAGAAAAATGCAAATACAATGATAAAGACGCAGCCGAACGAGGTCAATGTTGAGTGTCGCGTTGGACGTCACCATTATGCTAAGCAGATAACGGTGCGGTATGGCTATACAGTCCCCTCAGACCCACCTGCATCTTTTTTTCCCATCGCGCGGGAGAGCCATGGCTTCGGCGAGCTAGGGAGCACGCCTTTTGCCTGCGTTAAGCTATAGGTAAAGGCCGCTAATTGATATATATATATAGTTCTCATCGGTAAGTAGTTTTATGAGCTTATCATGAAGCGAGAAGTATCAGGTTCCGGTCTGAATAAAAAAAATATAATTTATTTGGTCTTTGGAAGGGCTTGACAGTGGCCGTGGCGGTTGTCTTAACACTTTCACGCCCGTGGTAGAGCCATGCTGAAGCATATTTTGACGCACTAAATTAGCCGGCCCGTCCGAAGCGCCACCACGGGCTTATAAAATACCAGCGTAAAATAGGATTTCTACTGTGTTTCGGTAAATAAGTGAGGATATCGGACATTATAAGGTTTAAATACCGTAAAGAGCCGGCAACACAAGCAAAACATTTACCATAGAAGATACTCACTTACTCCGTTACCTGCTTTACAATAAAAATACTATAACCTCTTTTTACTTGAAACACTACACTTTCCTTACACACTTGCGTACACTTTCCTTAACGGCAACGAACCCGCGGCTCTGCAAGGGCTGGGGGTGTCCATGAGAGGCAGACCGCCTGCCTTAGGTGAGCATCCTGCTCGTTTGCCACCGATGATATATTAAAAAAAACAGTACAGTAAAACTATTTCGAAACTTCTCACAGTCACACACGAGTACCTGATGGAGTTTATCCGAAGCGATGCGACGGTCGGCCCCAGATCAGTATCTCTATATATCTATACCTATCCCATAAGTATCGAGTTAAATAAATAAAGAGCGGCGCGAGCGTGTAAAAACAGAGAAAAATCAAATATTTAACAATCCGAGCAAACGCGGCCGCAGAAAATATCGCCCGAATTCAGCTTATCGAAGCCAGCGAGCCGGGCGCTGTGTATCGGATAAAGTCGTCTATCGGGGATCGATGACACTCCACTTTACGACCTCGCCGCCCGACCAGCTATCACACAGGTAACAAAATTCCAGCTAATACGGACACAGAATGTATTGCACAGTTGGAAAACTCTGCATCGAGAAAATCGGCTGCATATATCATCGGAAAATCGCTATGTTCAAACGACGAAACATTTTTTTATAATTTACAAAGTTTGCTTAGTTGCTTCTTTTATAATTCAAGTAGGTCCTGGATTAACAAGTAAGCATACTTTTGAAAATGGAAGATAACTATTTACAGCAAAATCTCTTCATTCCGTAAATTTATCACGTCTATGGAATTCTATTTTTTCACGAAAACGGAGGCAAACTATCAGGAGGCTCACATATAAGTGTTGCTCCGCCTATGGACACCTCCAGCTTTTGCTGAGCTGCGGCTGCGTTGCGTGCCTTTTAGGGATAGGTAAGTTGGTTTTTTGAAGGATGGCATTTAATTTTATCTGTTCTAACCCATCTCGACGTATTTCATTCGCAATTTCGGCATTGTTTGCAGTTCGGATGACCTAGTGTATTGTCCGAAACTAGAACAGCTTTTTTTAACAAGTTTTAACTTTTGAAACAAAACAATTCCTGTACCAGTAAAAAAAGCTGCGATATTTTCTATTTTCTATAAGTCCTTTGACGGCGCGTTTACAAATAAAACAAATATTATTTATTGATACATATCTACCCACGTAAAGATCGGACCGCGAATAATGAAACTTTTCGAGGCGATTATAAGCGTTGGGTTGCATTTTTTTGAACTCGAATGTAAGAAACGTGAATGATATTATTGTATCGGATTGTTGATTTTGGCGGGTCCAGTACTGAATATATAATGCTGTTAACACTAGAACAATACGATTTAAATTAATAATTAATTTTTTCGATTATCAATTATTAATGACACACGGAAGGGCAGAATTTCAATCACATAAGCCCAAAATTACGATAGTTAAGTTAAAAATTTTCATTAAATTAATTATCTTTAAAGAACATGAATATTAAATAAACACACAGACAAACAATATTTTATTAATTTGAATTTAGCCTCGCTAGGAGCCCTAACTGTCTATGAATGTAATGTCTAGAGTTTTAAATGCTGAGAGATCTTAGAACGTAATGACGATGACGATAAAACATATGTTTATAATTAAATACTAAATCTAGTTCATGATTTGTGTGAATTGAGAGGTGTTATTAATATAGTTTTATCGTTATTTCTTTATTTTCAGAAAATATTATTTTTTACCTTAATTTAACTGGTTTAACGGGTTATTATATCTACTCAATAAATATAATATAATTTTCAGAAAGAATTCAAGCTTTTTCCACAATATATAATTAATTTTAAATACGTTTCTTAGGTACCATTTTATCATATCAGCCGTAGGAGGTCCACTGCTGGACATAAGCCTCCTTGGACATCCAATTGCACAATATTTTTTTTTATTGTTTTTTTTTTAATAGCCTCATGGCCAACCGTCCTAATGTAATCACAAATCATGTTTGTTCTTTGGTAGGGCGGGAAAGTAGCCGGGCGATAAAAATACCCATAAATAAAATTATACATTTACTGTATATTGCTGATTGAGTGGGAATACCGGAGACCTATAACTTATACCACTGCAGCGACATGAAAAGCCGACAACGCAATCGTGATCGTTAATAATACGTATTTAATTATATATTTATAAAGATTTATTTTATACTTACAGAAAAAAGAAATTATTTATTATCACTGACAACAGAAATCTTTGGATTCCGTTTTCAGCAATTTTGTATTCACTTAATATGAAGTCATTCATAAGACGCTCAACTGATACCGTTAAAGATGTAAACGGGGCCATGAAATCGGCCGGCGATTTATATTCCTTTTGTGTACTGTTCTATAGAACACCTCATGTTACAGTCAGAGTCGGTAGGAAATATAAAACACCAAACCATACAATGGGAAAATATACCTACAATATGTCTTACTTTACATAACAATATCTATGTCAAATTTTACATACGCACATACATACATACATACATTGGTATATTTTAACGAAAAATCTCATCTTATTCACTTAACTAATATGGTATAATATTGTTCGAAAAGAGATACGTAGTTATATATAATTCTTGTAAGTCTCAAAAATAAGCATGTCACCCGTGGGAGAGCCATGCTGAAGCATTTGCTGATGTACTAATTGGTCTGGCTCGTCCGAAGAGCTACCACGGGCTCACAGAATACCCAGCGTAAAACGGTACTTGTACCGGTAGTTGTGTGTTTAGCAGAGTGAGTGGGGATACCGGAGGCCGTTTAAAAGAACCGCTTAAGCGGCATAAAAAGCCTGCAACAGAACCAATCAGCGGATTGGCGTGGTTGTTCAAGAGCGCCGGTGTTTTCTTACCAAATAGGAGACCCATCTGCTACGTTATCCGCTATAGAATAAAAAAAAGCATATAATTATGGAAGCTGGTATATATCAAGATTTAACTTGTTTTAAATTATCTTATCTTTTCCTATGGTGCAGGTGGTTTTTACGGAGCAGGTGGGTACTAATATATGGCAAGAGGACCACTAATCACCATCAAACATCGAGGCAGAAGAAATTTCTTCGGTTTGACTTCGATGTTTGTCGTTCCACAACTGGGGTTTGTGCCGCGCACCATTTGTCTGTAGAATCAGCTGCCAGCAAGTATTTCCAAAGCAATCCGACTTGTGGAGCTTCAAGAAAAGAGCGTACATATTCCTTCAAGGACTGTCCATGGGCCAATGACCGCTCGCCCTAGGTGAGCCTCCTGCTCGATAGCCACCGTTTTTGTATAAAAAAAGAGATTATCGCGCTACAGTTCGCGCTGTGATTGTGTTTCCGAGCTTATGAGAACGGTTCAATTATTTTCTCAAATATAATAATCATACGCAAACGCAGTGCCATGCACCTTGGTAGTCTACTAACTGGAATGCCCATTGAAAGCGAGAACACGGCCGCAGATAGCGTCGAACGCTTATCCCGTGGCACTAATTGAAAACCCGTATATCAGGAGTGAGAACTCCTATCACGGCCATTGTTCCGAATCAGCTATTGACAGTTCGAGCGATGCGAGCGTGCATTGGACCAGGTGTTTTGAGCGATCAAATCAGACTTTCCAACTGGCGCGTTCGAAGGCAATTCACATTTATCCTCATTTGGATAGATGACAAATTATAATCTCTCGTGAATTCATTTCTCACATAAATTCGACAGGCATTATATACATAACACCAGCAAGCATTTCTTTAATGAGAATCGTGGAATCAGCTTCCTGCAGAGGTATTTCCAAACCAATACGGTGTGGGGATATTCTAAAAAGAGCTTACCTATCATTTAAAGGCAGGCTACGCACCCGCGGCCTACAAGAGCTAAGAGATGTCCATGGGCGGAGAACCGTTTATCCTAGGTGAGCCTCTTGCTTATTTAAAATTTGGGAGTGCTTTGCCTGCTTTTTTAGGATAAGTACAAGTTTAAATAGAAAAATCTATTAATCCATATCTATATACTCTTTTTGGGTTTGTGTGTTTAAGGGGAGGGGACGCCTTGAAAAATCAAACCTAAACGTCCCAAATCGATCCACGGATATTCTGATTTAATGGTATGAGATCGTCGCTTTTCATGGACTATTGGGCTGTTTCGCACGCCTTTTACGGTAAAAGGTATTTTTATAAAATATATGCATAATTTCAAGGGCCTCCAATATTACCACTCACTGGTATTCTGTCAGCCCGTATATACCCGTATATACGTACGAATCGACACAAAAGTACGTTGGTAAATGATTCAACATAGCCTTGCCACAGGTAAAACAGAGTTAAGACACTCGCCCTTCCACTGACAAGCCCTATCAGAGACCAAATAAATTATAAATTAAATTAACCCGGATCGGGAATGGAACCCGATATATCTTGCTTCATGGTAGATTTATCAAACCACTTAGCTACTACCGGCTCTCAATAATGTATAATATATAAAAAACGATAGATACCATTTTCAATCTATGAAAATTCGGTTCAAAAGTAAATAAAACATGACGCGGCGCGGTTGTGGCGAAGAACAAACAAAAGACAAAGCCCTAAATCAATGTTAGTCAACAGACGAGTATTGTCTGGCGCTGTGCGTGCTTCAGCCTGCTCGGCCGGTGTGCTGCCGACTCGTCCATTACGCAGATTAAATCAAAAGGGGACGCCGTATTAACAGAACGCATTGCGCTAACAGCTATTCGATTAGTGAGCGGTGGCGTCGTACAAGTTATGAGCGATTATATTCACTCGCGGAAGAGCCATGCAGAAGCATATGCTGACGCACTAATTAGGCGGGTCGTCCGAAAATACACGGGCTCACCGAAACGGTACTTGTACTATGTTTCGTAGAGTGAGTGAGGCCAAAGATTTTATTTTATAAGATTTTATAATCGCTCGGAATAAAATTATGTAACATAT
>DWCF01007483.1:0-10618 GCA_018230265.1 Delias oraia
TTATCTCGCAGCGAGACTCCGAGCATTGCCCTCTCCATAGCTCGCTGAGTGACTCTGAGCTTCTCCATTAGACCCACACGTTATACATTATTAACGACCAATTAAATCCATCTAAATTTATGAAGAAAGGTAATATTATAAGTCAACTCCAAACAAAAACATTTTTCATATATCCTAATTTATAGTCACGGCGACAATAAAAGAAAAATAGGCATAAATATTAGCATAATATAAAAATACTAACATTTTGAAACAAACTATGAGCAAGGTAAGTTTGATCTTTTGACTATCTTCAGTAGGCTAACTATATTCCTCGCTGGTAAGAAGGAGGTTTTTTTAATCTTGAATTAATTTTTAACGATCATTATTATATCATACATACCTCTTCTAAACAGTCATAGTCGATAGCGCTCAATAAGATTTTAGAGAATTTCGGGTCTATCGGGAATGCTGTCATTTTCTTCCCAATAACAGTCAACATTGGGTTACTCTCGCTTTGAATGGCACCTAAAAATACATCACTTATTACACATATCTCTATCATAATATCCACAATACATCATCATAATTTCAAGGCCGGCAACGCACCCGTAGCAATGCAAGGCTAGTTGTGTCCATGGGCGGAGGACCGGTTGCCTTCGTTTTAAATAAAATAATTTAAACTTTACAACATACTCATATTAAATTGCAATATAATATTTACATATTCATATAATTACAAATTAACTAAAAATTACGTCTCATTACCTAATTCTTTCAAGAGAATCAACGACGCCTGGATAGAGTCCTCGGTGGGTGTGTCGATCAGGGGGAAAGTCAAGGGATCCAATCCCGTCGCTATTAACATTAACAATGTTGGGGCCAGCGGGCATCTGGGAAAGGAAAAGCGGTTTTAATCATTATCCCGATGACATCAAATTTTAACGCCTCACTTTGTCCTGCAAGTGTCACTTCCATAAATTTATGACTTCGGTTCTTTAAAAATCACAACATAAAAATTGATATAAATAATAGTTGCTTTATATTAATAATTGTGTTATTAACTTAATAAGAATTTATAGATATATTGATTTTCTATTAGAAAATTATCGATTTGTAACAAAAGCCTGACTAAAACGTAATAACTTTAGTAATCAAAATTATTTAAATGACCTATATTTATAAGCTACCTAAGAAATATGTTTACACAATAGAGCAACAGATTATCAATATCAATAGGAAATAGAAAATACCTTAAAATTTCTGGCGTATTATGCAGTTGCCTCGCTGCAAAGTCCACGCTGGTATATAATCTGTAAGCGAAGCCAGCTGCTGTCCGCCCCGCGCGCCCCGCGCGCTGCCAACAAGCGGCCTGAGAACACGGAACTACTTTCAACCGCTCCGCCCCCGTTGTACTGCACCAACTCCTGATTGCCAAATCAAACATAAAAAGTTTAAAAAAGATACAACGCCCGACATGAATATTATAAAAGAAATCTCAAAGAAAGCAGATTTTCATAAATCATCGACTTAATCATAAAAGCTTTTTATAGAGCCTGTCAGTATTTTTATTAACTACAAAATTTTATAAAGGGATAACGCCTGAGATGAATATTATAAACTTAATCTCATTGACAACAGACTTTCATAAACCATCTACGCAATCATATATGCTTTAAAATAGAGCCTGTCAGTATTTTTATTAACAAAAACAAATTATAGAGAACTTAAATGTAACAAAACTAATCACTTTTCCTTCATTTAATTAAGCACATTGCCGAAATAAATACTTGAATTTAAAAACAACTGCTCGTTCAAATACTACACTTAAATAAAATAATAAAACTAAAGTAATCAACATATATAAAAATTAATGGTCGTTTGTTTGTTTCTCCTAGCTCAAGAATGGCTATTTTTCTTCTAAATGAATAAAAAGTTTAAGGAAAATTTTAATGGTGAGAAATAAAACATAAATCCAAAACAATTGAAACAACATTGTACAGTTTAACTCTTGTAATTAATGCCCTACAGCATAAGTACATACATATGTAGGTGATATAAATAACTGGATCACTTAATCTCTAAATAAAACTATTCATTGTTAAACTTACCGCTCTTTGACAACACCCGAATCTATAACATATTTTATATCAGGAATTGTGACTGATGCCTCTGCTATGTTCGTGGTTAGAACAATTTTTCTTGTGCCTTTAGGTGTGGGTTTCCATACTTGCAGCTGTTGCGATGGAGGTAAGCCTGCATATAATGGGCGAACTACAATCTCTGGGCCTGGCGCTTCCTGAAACAATTCAAAAACATTCAATTAAGTTATAGAATAATATCTAAATAATTAATTATTTAATTCTATTTAATGAGTAAATGGAGAAACGCTTTCAGATGTTTACATAACAACGCCATCTTTTAAGATTTACTTGCAACATTTCAACTTTACACATCTATTACATAATACATGGGGAAATGCTTCAAAGATGGCGTAATAACTAATTTTTATGAATATTATAATATTTTTTGATATATTTAGCACTTACCCTGGCAATTTGTTTAATATTTTCCATAACAGTTTCAATTTCTTCTTGACCAGTGAGGAAGACGAGAAAATGATCGCTGGAAAAGAGATTAATTAAAATAATTAATATGATAACCAATTTTAATATTAAATTCAATTTGAAAAAAAGCAAAAAATAGGACAATTGAAATAGCTCATAATTTAAGTAAGATTAAATGTAATATATATGATATTTGAAAACATTTAAGTGTAATATTGCAAAGAATATCTAATTTAACGAGCTTAATGGAAATATAAATTGACAACCCAAATATATAATTGATAATCATTTCTACAATACTTAGTTTTGATTATTACTTACTTTGGCAGGGCAGTAGCATGTAATTGGAATATTGTGCACAAGGCAGAATATTGATAATCATCTTGTTTTGATTTGGAATGATGTACTGTGACTGGAAATGTTCTCCCTTCTAAGTAAACCACCTCGCAGTTGTCATAATAATTTTTAAATGTATCAACATCCATGGTTGCAGACATTACAATCACCTAAAAATAATTAATATTATTAGCATTTTTATATCAAAAGATATTAAAGCCTAAAATTGGCTTGATAGATAAAAATGTATTGTTTAAATCAAAATGCTATTTATCAAAATAACTATATTTAAACAAAGAGTATGCTTTAAATCAAATCAGAGCTCGTAGTAAATAAATCAACCCACCTTAAGCTTATTCCAATTTGATTTTCTCTCTTTCTGTGCCAATTTGACAATACCAAAAAGCACATCTGTATTAACAGTTCTTTCATGGGCCTCATCTAAGATAATGGTTGAATATTTCTTTAACAATGGATCTTTAATTGCTTCTCTAAGCAACATGCCATCTGTTAAATATATTATCTTCGTTTTAGCACTTGTTACATCTTCAAACCTCACTGTATACCTGAAATAAAAATATTTATATTACTACTGATTAAAAAACACCATTTAATAAATTAATGATTTGTCATGACTTATAGTTTCTTGGACAAAATTTGACTACAACAAAATTTCATACCCAACATGTAATCCTATATCAGTGTTCATTTCTTTGGCTACTCTTAAAGCAAGAGTAATAGCAGCAACTCTTCTTGGTTGAGTCACAGCAATGGCTCCATTACCTCCTAGTCCTTGTTCATTTATAATTTGAGGTATTTGTGTTGTTTTACCACAGCCAGTTTCTCCAATTAATATTAATGTTTTGTTATTTCTTATTTCATCCAGGATTCTAAAAATATTTTTATATTTCATGAATCAAAGAAACATTAAAGGTTAGATCAGGGCTTCCATTACTGGAGTTTAGACATCCTGGGCTGTTGTGAGGTGATTTGAGACTCGATTTCAGAAATTATGCTCAGAAATGCTAGCACATCATTAGCATTCTTTCTATTACTAACCATAATGAACAGTGCCTAATAATCATTGTAAATATCTCTTGATTGCTTTGTACGTTTTTGTAATAAAAAATAATAAATATAATATATTTTTTGATAACTTCTTGAAATTTTTTACAAATTTATTATTATTGTTTGCACAGCGTTCCGAGCAAAATTGGCGACAAATAAAAATCAAAAACTTCACCAAGGGCCACCCTAAAATGTGTTTTTACCAAATTAAAGTGTTTCAATAAAAATAAAATACCACGCTAATATTCAAATTTGGCGAATAGTATTTAACTTCAAATTTGAAAGTATATTTTCACCAAATTAAAGAGTTTAAATAAAAATAAAATACCACACTATTATTCAATTTTGGCGAGTTTAAAAATTAAGAAGGCTATATTACTTTTAACTACATTTTAAAGTAATAACTAAACTTGAATTTTTTTTATTGCAACTTTACTTAATAGATTTCTAATGAAAAAAATACACGTTAACTAAAACATTTCAGTAAAATTACTCACCTGTTCCGATAAATATAAACTGGCAGAGATTTTCTTAGAATCTGAAGATTTTCGTAACTGTCGCTTGAGGACCCATTCGTGGTATCTTTACACGATCCATTTTGTTTAACTGCTGATTGAATTTTTTCGATTACTTTTTTAACACCATTTTTATTTTCAGCACGCTTATTAATCTTTCCTTTAAATTTTTTTTGGCCTTTTTCGTTGCCACATGAAGCATATTTTGAATCCATGCTTTAAATTATATATAACAACTTCTATTTATCACAAGCAGTTATGAAATATCATACAATGCTCACAGAAATTTTAATACTGAAAATCTCGAGAATGTTACAATATAAATAAGCACGTGTTATTTGTTATTGTACCAAACGAGACGCGCAATAGCAACAACTGTAGCGTACAAAACACGACTGATGACTGTGACAGCCCACAGAAGACTGAATATTGAGTAACGAGATCTCGTGAGTAGTAAGTGACTAACCGAATACCGTTACCTAGAACAATGAAACACAGCCGGGGTGATCGGTGATTGGTTGATTCAGCAATAGACCATCATAAATTCCTTTCGGCTTGGTGACTGCCAGTTGAAATACAAAACTTGTATTTCACATTAATTAATTAATATAATCTAGTAAACGATAGTAATTTCAGAAATATTAAGTCATGCCATTAATAAAATTACTCCATACTTGTTTAAATTTCTTATTCATCAAATGTACATTATTGACGCGTCTATACATTTTATACATGGCAGATGACGTTGATAGTTATAAGCTGAATCACCTCAGAAATTTATAAATCATATTGTCGAATGATCTGGAATTAGGTATCGAATTTTTAATGCAACAGCATTTATTACTAAGCGGCATAGTATTTTATTAGGAGCCTATTTATATATACGAATCTTTATACAAAAGTATTTAACACTTAATAATCGGAATTAATTAATATAAAAAGGTATACCTACTACTAAAGGTATAGTTACCAGTTGGGTATCGAGTTATTTATTAAAAATTTTGAAAAACTTATTTTTAAAATGTGGGGAGATCCCTTGCTGATAGTCTTTATTTCGATTTGTACTGCACTCTTGGGGGAAGGTGAGTCTCTTTTAATTTTTAAACTAATCGAGGTCTCTCCTTTGAGCATACAAGCATATTGCCTTTGACTTTCAGATTGATATTCATATTGAAACATACCTATTTTCAGGTTTAACGTGGATTCTGGTGTATAGAACTGAAAAGTATCAGAAATTAAAGGTGGAGGTTGAACGTCAAAGTAAGAAATGTAAGTTGATAAAACACTACACGCTAATCAATTGTGATTTATTACGAAGATAGTAATCTTTTAAGTTAGCTCCTTAGTTTATATAGACTTACAAATTTTGCACTTTTAATCAATAGTTAATTTGTAAATAATATAAATAACAAATTGCAGCTCTTGATAAAATTTAAAATATTTACAATGAAACTTTTCAGTGGAACGTAGAAAGGAAGCACATGGCGATTCCTTAGATAAGCAACATAAGAAAAAGATTGAGCGTGAGGAAGAGAGACTTAAAAACAATAATAGAGATCTCTCTTTAGTCAAAATGAAATCTATGTTTGCTATTGGGTTTGCTTTTACAGCTCTACTCAGCATGTTTAATAGTATGTAAGTATTGTTTTTTAGGTACACATCTAATTAGTAGTAAATTCACAGTAACTTAAATATGAATAAATTACTTAAGTCTTTTTAAAGTTATTTTAAAGAGTTTTCATATTAAATGCAAGTTCAAACAGCAAGGCTCAATTTGTTGAGACATTGTTTAAAAAATTATTAAACTGTTCCAGATTTGATGGCAGAGTTGTAGCCAAATTACCATTCTTTCCTTTGTCATGGATACAGGGATTGAGCCACAGAAACTTACCTGGTGATGACTACACTGACTGCTCCTTTATATTCCTCTATATATTATGTACTATGAGCATAAGGTAATTAATGGATGGCTATTATTTTTAAACCCACCATAGGAAACTGTCATATCTTGTTTTTAAAGATATAGTTGTTTACAGTGATGAAATTAATAATATATCTCACTATATGTCTTGACTGTCTGCTTTATTAACTAGGTTATGTTTACAAAAAACTGTTTACAATGTCTAACAACAATCACATTGTTTTTATGCAGTACATGATAGGTTTTTGATAATATTAATTATCAGACAAAGCTTAAATAAAAACAGACAATATTTGTTATGTGCATATACTATAAAATATAATGCTGTTTCTTGATTTTTCTTCGAAATACTTCTACAAAAGGATTAATACGCCATGGTATATTTACGTACGCAGATTTTGATGCATCAAACCTTATCAATGAATTAGGTGATGTTGAATTTAGTGTTAAAATTAGAACTAGATTATAAAAATAACATGTTTTTCAATTTTATTATCTAAATACTAGCATATTCGAAAGCATTTGAACAATTGAACGCGTACTTGAAACTATATCGCACTGCCTCAATGAGTCATCTAACGAAACCCGGCGCGTTCATTTTTATTATGTTTGTTTACTAACTGTCACGTAACTGAAAGCAAGTCTGCGAAGGTGCCGCCTATTATTAAGTAGGGCTAATATTAAGTATGTAAGGCTAAATCAAGTAGGGAAACTAGGGCTAGCGCAAACTTCTACGCTCGCCTAGTTTCTATTTGCTGCGATTCTTTTAATATTGTTAACGTTATGAAATAGAATAATTTAAGGATATGAATTGGTCTCCATACACGTTTATTTTTAAGGCGGACAGATTGGCTATAGCGTCGGTGCGGGGCGCTTTGTTTAGCAATGAGTCGTGTGGTCTTAATATTAATTAGTTTTATTCTTATTCCCAGTTATATATATTTGAAACTTAAGAAATTGTTTTTGAGTTTAGAGTCTACAATTTTCGCACTTGTAGACTAAGAAAAACATTTTTAAAGACCATTTTGGCAGTCAAATTGAACTTCTATCTCTTTCTTAATCTCTTTCAATTAAATATCTGTTAATATAATATATTATAATGACCCTCATACAACATATTTAAAGTGAAAGACTATATATTTCTCGAGTAACTTAGTAACTGTAGACGTCCAATAAATCACGCGCCTTCAGAATTCAGATGGTTGTTATATTGATTTGTCTCATGACAAAATGGCGTTGACCATCTCAAATTTTACTAACTTTTTATTTTACATAATGAACTGAATATATTTCCTACCAGTAAGTTTACATAATAATGTATATATATATATATATATCATATTAATATTAAACTCAAAGTTACATATACATATTAATTCTATAAATTCCAAAAATACAAATTAATAAATATTATTTTACAGTATTACATTTTATAAACACATTACATTGGCAGTGTAATTAAGAAAGCCGTCATTTATTACACAAGATTTCATTTTAATTTTTTGTCATGATGTTAACAAAATCGTTCCCTTTATGGCAGTCATTTAAAGAGCTTTCAATTTTTTTTCAAATATTCGTGATTGTTTAAAGATAATAAAATATAAAAATATTTTATTATCCATTAATACATAAATGACGGCAATATTTGTAGCAACTACCTGTTTTAGTTGAATGTTCAAAATTGTTGCTTAAATGTTATAAAGTAGATCTTGTAGGAACAATATAGCTAACATGTTATTTTATAATCTCAGGCAGAACATCCAAAAGTTACTCGGATTCGCCCCATCAAGAGCCGCGTCAAAGCAGGGCGGTGCGCTATTCGCGGCGCCGCCGGGACAATTTAAATGAATTCATCGTATTAAAGAAAATTGTTTTTGAACTCATAATTTATTGTATAGTAAAGATAACACACACTTCAGTCATGTTTATTTAATAAATGTTGCAATCTACCAGTGGTTCATTTGTTAAGAGTCT
Source organism: Delias oraia (assembly GCA_018230265.1). Classification (NCBI taxonomy): domain Eukaryota; kingdom Metazoa; phylum Arthropoda; class Insecta; order Lepidoptera; family Pieridae; genus Delias; species Delias oraia. The sequence goes on from DWCF01007483.1 coordinate 8,361, forward strand.
ATCAAAGCCCATCCTCGTCAAATCTACACCCGTGTAAGCACTATCTATGACCAAATCTGATATCGCTTTTCCTATACCCGGTGCATGTTGAATGCCTAAAACATAAACATGAATTAAAATCCTTAATAAAGATTATTTGCAAATACAATTATAAATTCATTAGAATCTCGTTTAGTCAATACCCTCATTTAGTGGAAAAAAATGCTATTTCCTTACGCTGAAAGTCTAAATAGTCGGTATTTCCAATTAATTACTTTGGAACTCCAACAAAATGCTATTTCCCTACGAGGCATTGATAAGAATACGTAGTATCTGTAACTCGAATTCCAAAGAGACTCCATAAGTCGTAGTTAGTAAAATATTGTCGAGTCTTACTTGGACTTCTCCGAAATCATAGCAATAAAATTTTAAAAAATGTTATTTCGTTTTTTCTAGTCCATTTAAATTTATATAAATAATTGTGTACCAAAAACCCAAGTGGTGATTTTGTTCAACACAATGAATGCGCGGATTGTGGCGCGGTTGTCCGTGGGCGGATGTGTTCTCTAACCATACAGAAGACCCTACTGCTCCTATCCTGTCTGCTATACCATAAAAAAGTCAAATTATTAAGATACACATACCCATCTTTCCAAAACCTGTAGCCAAAATCATATTAGTGTGATACGGATGTGCACCTATTATGCCTGTATCATCAAATGTATTGTAGTCATAAACTTCTGTATCCCAATGATTTATCTTAAATAAAAATATACATTAAATATTATAAAAGCTCTTACTAAGAAATTACTAAAACATACAACCCCTTGCTGACACCGGAAAACATTATTTTGCCATATAAATATCAAAATAAAATCCTATTAATATTATATACGCGAAAGTTGGTAAGTATGGATGAATGTTTGTTACTCTATCATGCAATAACTATTGAACTAATTTAAATGATAATTTTGCTCATACATCAAAATAACATATAAGCTGTAATTTATAATGATATTGTGTAAAATGGCACAAATATAACAGAGAGTGTCACGTAAATTGGACCCGGTAGGTTGCATACCTGGTAGGACCATATGTTCGGAGTGGTGAACCCGGCTAGTAGTAATAATAATAAAAATAGGGATTAGAGGTAGAAATGTAAAAATTAAGAATTGTTGTCACGTAAGACCCGGTAGGTGGTGTTCGTGGAAGGACGACATCTGCAGGGTCTATTAGTAATAATAATCAAAAAGCGATAAGTGGTATTTTTTAATAAAAAATGAAATAACAGAATACTCAACGTGAAATGTTACTTTTACTGTTCGCTGAGTGAGTGAAGATATCGGTCGTATAAGTGGCATAAAAAGCCGGCAACACAACCAATGCGCGGAATGTGGCACAGTTGTCCATGGGCGGCGGCGTTCTCTTACCATATAGGAGAACCACCTGCTCCATTGTAAGCTACATTATAAAAAAATCTTGTCTAATATTACAGGTCGATGATTAAAGAGAGACGTTGATCAGTTCTCAGATCTACCTGATATGCACATAAAAATTAGTCCATTCGTTTCTAATAAGTTTGGCAAGATACAACGAGACACAAGAATTTAATATATAAGATAATATTATATATATACATTTATATATATATATATATATATCATATATATATATGTATATATAATACCAAACTATTTTCAAAAATTACATGTTTAATAACCTCTGATTTTGCAAAGTGTGGAAATCTGTTTTCTAATGATGGCTTAAATATTAATTCGTAATTTTCATTAGGCTTTAGAAGCTTATCGGATTTCAGAAGCATTTGCCCACACAGAAGATTTTTCTGCAATCCATTCCTTCTACACCATAATCCTGAAGTGTCCATGACAGTAGGTGTATTTAGTCCTGGTCTGCTATTTGTAGTATCACATTCAATTGAATATACATTTGATTCCCTATAAAAAAATATTAATTACTAGCTAATACGGCAAACGTTATTTTGACATATAAATATAAAAGTTATATGCTGTCGTGGACTTTGCGTATGCATTATCAATGAATTGTACAACTCTATTATATATCGTTAAGGCAGCGTTCATAAGAAACATTATCGTTCGACCGTTTTTTCGTTGACGTGGCAAATCCAACAACTATGAAAAAGGTCGGGATAATATATAGCTTACATAAACAAATAACGCAGCTTTCTGTTAGCAAAACAATGTTCAAGATTGGATCAATAGATCCAGAGATTACTGCCTACAACATGTCAAACACAAACT
>DWCF01007484.1:0-10618 GCA_018230265.1 Delias oraia
ATTGAGAGGAGCGAATGCAGTTATAATTAAGGAAAAAGAAAAGAAAAAAAAGCCTCGTAAACGTAAACCCCGGAATTGTCAACTAATTTATCATTTTCAACAATGAGTAGTTTCTGGGGTTACTTCTAGCATTTACTGCAAATCACAGTGTGGCAGAGCCATTATACCCACTATTTTACTTACATCTTCATCAGCCTATTTAAGTCCACTGCTGAACATAAGCCTCCCCCAAAGACGCCCACCTGTTGCGATCTTGAGTGATCTGGATCCACCGGTTGCCCGCGACCTTCGAGAGATCGTCTTTCCATTGTGTGGCGGGACGTCCCACTCTGCGTTTTCCGGTAAGCGGTCGCCACTCGAGAACTTTTCTTCCCCATTTTTTGACAGAGGTTTGATTTATGTTTGTTCTTAAATAGAGTTTCAAAACATGTTTATGATTTTTATTCTTATTGGTTTTGGTATGTTCAAGCATACATTCAAATTATTATATATTTTTTAATATATCATATACATGATTTTTCAGAAAAACAGAAAACCCTAGATTTTTTTATCATTTTTTTGGGAAAATTTAAGCTCTCCACATTCCTTTTTCACTATTTGTTTCAATTCAAAATGTTTATTTTTGCCAAATATAGGTATAATTTAAATTATTTATTGTAATGAAGATGTTCTTATCATCTCGCGTTTCATAAACTTCATCAATCGGCAAAATATAATTGAAACACCAAGTTTTTGTATTTTTTAATAATAGAGGAAAAACAGTACACAAAATTTACATTCAAGCATAAAAGTAAAGTCATAAGACTAAATCATTCTAAATATATTTAATTGGCATAGGTTTTTTCAAAATTCCTTTTAATGGAGCAGTTTGGATGACATTCTCTTTGGGTTCCATTGGTGGGAGAGTTGCTTGCTCAACGGCTTCAGGTACATTGCGCCAAAACGAACGTGGCATAAATGTATAGCTAGCGTCGACGGCAGTCACTGAAATACAATAAAACGTCAGAAATGTTCTATACCCGTGGTTGTCGAACTGCGGCCCGTCGGCATTATTTGTGCGGCCCGCGGCAATGTAAATTGCATATATATCATAGAATAACCGTGAAACGGTTCCTTGTACTGTCTTTCGCAGAGTGAGCATTCGGAGGCCCTTAAAGGTGCCGCTTAAGCGGCGTAGAAAGCAATACAACCAATGCGCGGACTGTAGCGCGCTTGTTCATGGGCGGCGATAATCTCTTACCATATAAGGAGTCCCACCTGCTTTGATGTCCGCTATAGAATGAAAACAAATTAATAGCCAACTATATCTACATACCCTAAATGACATAACCATAAACAAAATTAATATCCGACTTTGTTTACGAATCCGGCGACGGTTATCATGTAAATTGGTTTAGTGGTTTAAGCGTAGAGAAGTAACACACATAAAGACATTTATAATATATGGACTAGTATGGATAAATGTCTCTTGAAGCACCTTCGCATATTCTACGGCCCAGCCCTGGTACTCATGGTATATTGTTGCTATTGTTGGTATATGTATATGTACGTCCCTTGGTCAGAAAAGTATGACAATCGCTGATCTAAACAGGCTATAGTTATAAAATATTTATACAATAATATTATAGTAAATCAAATAGTTATTATAAAACAAAACTCTCTTCACGTGAATTGAGATAGCGTTTAAAAACCAATTTATAGTTACAAAATGCTGACATACGTTTAGGTTTTTGATTAGAAAATTCCGATATAGAAAGGGCCGAGCGAGCTCTCGGTCCCGGCAACATGTTCAGCTCCAAAAATTCATCGGCGCCATCGCGCGACACGCTAAGTCTGTGCTTTTCATGCAGTTGCCGTAAGCGGACGACTTTATCGAAACTTTTCAGAAAAACGCGCGACGTATTGTGAATGTATACACCATCTAATACTCCTATAATTTAAACAATATAATGTTATAGACCTTCTTTTTCTTCGGTGTATTATGTCCCGTGGGAGAGCCATACTGAAGCATATGCTGACAAATTGGGCCGGCTCGTCCGAACAGATACCATGGATTCACAGCGTCAAGCGATATTTATAATATGCTTCGCTGAGTGAGTGAGGACACCGGAGGCCCTTGAAATTATATCAGTTAAACAGCGTAAAATGACGGCAACATCAAATTACAGTCTCATAATTTTAATTAAATATTTGTACATTTAAAACAATACTTACGTAATGGTCCGCATCTAGCAATAATTGTTTCTTTGTATCTATGTTTTTTGATCATTGGGTTGCCAGTAAAGTTAATATCTACCAAACTTACAAGAGTACACAAATCGTCTGCAACTGACTGATAAAGACAACAAAACATTATTATTATATTTTTAAAAAAGCAAAGCTATATATTTTATACATTATTCGAACAAATATATATATATATATATTATATTATATTGAGCGCTGTGAAGAAACACAGAGTATATACAATATACAGTCGCAGTTTAAACGTTTTTCTTTGCAAATGTTTGGTAAATAACTGTTCTTTTATATATACCTGAACATCTTCAAGAACATTTTTCTTTGCTATTAAGACTTCAAGGCGACGTAGAGGCTTGACCCACATTACATCAGATATTTTGTTTTCCGAAACATTGATTATTCTAAGTGACGCCTAAAAATAACTATTAAATTGAACACTAAAGCTTTATTTAGATTATGGTATAACATGTACAAAAAAAATTGCTTCATACTTCGGATGACAGGCAAAGAGTTTTTGCCCGTGGTAGAAACAGAAACTGTATCTACAGGTTTTGTATAGACTATTTAACTATATTTATTTTATAAGCATACAATGATCATTTATAACTGACTTTTTTGGGTTTGCATGTAATCATGGTATTTATATAGTATTAGCCGAAAAACGCGGCCTTAGAATTGCGCTTCCCTAAATCATGTCGTGGGTGTCGTAAGAGGTGACTAAGGGACAAACCGGAGGGCGGGCAGCAGTTTCTTCCGCGTACTGTAGCCTAACTGCGATCGCCAACCCGCCTGACAAGCGTTGCGATTATGGCAAACACCCCCCAAGGAAAATATCCATGGAAGTACAAGGAGGAGGCCTTTGTCCAGCAGTGGACGTCTTACGGCTGAAATGATGATATAGTACTGTAGTATGTAGAACTGGTAGTACTAAAAAAGTTCAACTTACACCAATAGCGATTATTGTTCTGGGATCAAAACATAACGGATCCCCATCACCCTTACATTGTTTTTCAATATGAAGCTCTTCTAAATATTTCAACCCTTCCAAATTCTCCACCACACTAATTTGGTTATTGCCCAAATAAAGCTTTTTCAATTTCACCAATTTCCCAAGACCATTAATACTTGTTATTTTATTCCATTGCAAATGTAAATGTGTTAAGTTATACATGATATCTATGTTTTTTATTTCTTTTATATGATTGTTGTGATAATATGCATAGAGTACGTGAGTTGGACTTTTAGGTGGCGGCTAAAAGAAAACTAATATTAGACTTTAATATTCCATACATTTAAATGATACTAAATTTTATGCCTATCACGCTAATGACATTTCTTTGAACCTACAGAACAAGGAAAGCGCCAAATTAAGGTTTTCCAAAACTAGAAATGATATCCGGTTATCTCATTTCACTCTTCGACTAAATTAGGAATATTAAGGAAAATGGTAAATTTCGAAGATATTGCAATAAAAACTTACAATTTCCGAAAGACTTTTCTCATGAAGAAATAAATGAGTTATTTTCTTTTCAGGGATGTGCTTTTTTGTAATTTTTTTAGCTTGCTTGCGTAGAGATAGGTTGTTTTCTTTTAAATCTAAAAACCTATCTTTATAATTATTCATAATTGTTATCTTTATATGATTATTAATACATCGATTAAACAATTTAAAAATAGCTCTTAATAACGGTTGCTACGGAGATGACCAATGAGAACCGTATTAAAATAGAACTATTGTACTGTTGTCTATTGTTAAATGTTAACTGTCATTCTCCAATTCCGTCATTTATTTACATACCCCAAGCGTGTCTTACGTCGAGCGTTAATGTTATTGTGTATTTATTTACCAATATTTAACTAGATAGCTTACTTGTTTCTGTTTGTCATCTATAAGTTTTAATAACTATGGGAGAAAGATACAATATTCACAGTCAGCTCGAACATCTGCAAAGCAAATATATCGGTACAGGACATGCCGACACCACAAAATATGAATGGCTTACAAATCAACATAGAGATTCTTGCTGCAGCTATATGGGACATCCTGACTTGTTGAGTTACTTTGCAATTGTCGAAAATGAATCAAAAGCTCGTGTCAAATTTAACCTGATGGAAAGAATGCTACAACCTAGCGGACCACCACCAGAGAAACCTGAAGATTAATTTACTTACCTATTAATAGTACTATTGTGTAATTGTTTCTGAAATATGTTAATTAAAATTTCTATGAAATAAACTGTCTGTTTTAGTGGAGGTATCTATCTTAACATTTACATTGTAAACTACATGTAATGTCCCTCGTTTAAATGGCATACTCACTAGTGTTGAAATCAATTGACTCGTTGGTTGCGTTCTATACACATAGAAACTACATAGCATTACACCCACCCTCAATAATGACACAATTGAGTAGAAAACCATCTTTAGTTGCCAAAGTCAGTAAAAACTGTATTTTTGTCACTTATCCTAGCTTGCAATATGTATGAGCCTGAGCCTCAGGGCAAGAAGCTATGGAAGCAGCGGAATTATTGGAATATTACTTTTTTATCACCTTAACTCCTCAATTTTCTAATTCTGATTTTTTTCTTCTCTCCAACAACTCTCTATAACACCATAAAAAGCACAGTCCCTCCAGTGTTGTTATACAAAGTTTACATTGTACTTATTTTGTTTATGTCAAGAAATAAATTCAATATTAATTGTAAAGGAATAGGGAATTGCAAATTAAAAGATAAATATTCTTTTCATCCAGAATTTATTAATTTTTTCCACTCCTCGACTTTGGTCTGTAACATTTTTTCCCTCAGCTTAGATTCTTCTAACAACTCTTTTCTTTCATCATACTGTCTCACTACATTGCCAACCATAATTTTCTTTATGGTAGGCATTAATTTGTCACATTCCTCCTCTAGTATCTTCATTACTTTGATAACACAATCAGCGTCAACTGAACCAATTTGTCTAAAGTCTGTTATGAGTCTTATATTATGCATTAAACTCATTGTTATAATACCATGATTTTTCTTATTTTCTGTATTCATCAATGCTAAATGTTCTTCTGCTTCTGTAGGGTCAACAATAATCATGTCATCAATAATAGCAACAGAGCTAGCAGAGATAATATCAAACATCGGGACTACTGCATCTGTTAATGCTAAGCCAGCAGCATTGATTGCAGCAGCTAAGCAACTACCATCATGTTCTAGGATATAAACAAATATGTCCATCTGAAACAGATATATTAAATTTTTAAAGAAAAATAGTAACAATAATAATTATATAACTTACATTGCTATACAATTAAGAAATCTTTTACCTGAAAATTGGGGAACATGTCTCTTCTAATAATGGATTCTAAGGCTTTTTTTAAATCTGCAGATAAAGCTTTTTCATCTGAATCTGGTACAAGTTGCCTCCGTTTACGCGGGCAACAAAAGGGCGCGAATTTTGTTTCACAATATATTTGACCATATCGACTGTAAATAAAGAGTTATATCTACTTATTATTTACTAAAATTGACGTTTATAATTTTAATAATAAATCTTACCTGTATTCATTCGAATGACCTACTATTTCTCGAGGATCAAAAATTGAACATATAACCTTAGTTTTCTTAAGTTCGACATAGGCAGAGCCTTTTGCCTGACTCACTATATTAGTTCTAGTAACTGCAAAGAAATTAAATCATAATTTATATACATTTAAGTAATTAATATAAACATAATAAACAAACACGTACAAGACGTACACAAACTTCGAGCTTCATCCAATGCCCGTCCATCCTTTCTTTTACCGTTTTCATCGAGTAATTCTTTGTACAATTCATCATAGGTGCGCAAAAAATCTGAGGAAAAGCGTTTATATGATACGCTATCTTCTGGACCATTAAATCGGCGATAATCAAAAGGCATTACAAAAACTGTTTAATTATTTAGGTTATGCTAAAGTTATGATTGTTCGATTTTTTTTATGAATCTGCTTTAACTCTACCACGCAAGCTTAATTCTTTTGACCGGTTACTCTTTTTATTTGCCCAAAGTGTAGGCTAAGGTCTTTCGACTATACATACATAACGATAACATATAAATAACAATAATATCTTACGAAAGTCTACGGCAAACTTAAAACCTTATTTTCGTCATTACCTGATTTTCGTAAAAAACAAATATTTATAGATCAGGAAATTTTTCTAAATAGAGTCCGGGTAATTCAGCAGAGGCCCAGCGGAGAGTCCCAGAAGAGAGACCAGCGGACGAAGCTACAGCTCCTGTTCTTAAGATCGTCGTATTTGATTACGGCCGAGAAGTACTCTAAAGCGGTGATAATAATAAAGTAGTAGAAACGTCAAGTTCAGGAACTGGATGCCTATAGCGCCGCCACGAGGTCAAATTGGAGGTTTTTGCGTGGAAATGGCCACTGCTCTGATGGCCTAGAGAAGGAGATGCCGTCCGGCCTCTTTGACATCGTCGTTACGAATCGAGAAATGAAATCGTCATCGCTCTCCATCCGTAAGTCCCTCTGGATGGTGGCGCTTCTCACATAGCGCTACGTTTTGACTATGAGTCGAAGTGGTTGGATCTGGATGTTGCACAGCTTTCGGCGATGCGTCTCTAGGCAGACCGCAAATCACGCTCGTGCTGCTTAGTTGATGTGAGGGTTTCCCTTCAACCTGTACAAATCTTTCGCTTTTTATGGCGTCACTGAGTATCTATCCATATCAAAATGTCACAGCGTCATACGTCACCTATGACAAATCACAACATTCAAAATTGGGATCGTATAAAAAAAACCGAAGTAATTAAGAGGTTTTAAAAATTATAATTCAGATTAGATAAGTATTATGTTACAAGGGATGTAAAATTGTTGACGATTACAATATTTTACGTTACTCATTCACTGAAATGAACTGAGAGGTATTTAAAGCTATCGTAAGATAAGATTTCTCTTTTCAAGGTTAGTTTTGGCTTCGTTGTAATTAATGTTTCATTCGCCCTGACGTTTTTACAGCAATATATGGTTATACACAAAATTAAACTACTTATAATTAGTTCGCGTTATATATTTAATGCTTGACTTAGAAACGGCTATTAGTTTAGATTTATTACTGCCATTGTGTTTACCTATAATTGATAATATTTTGTAAGTAAATTTTCAAAAGAACGAAAGAAACTTTAATGAAATAGGTTTTAATTATTAATTATTTTCTATAAAACACCTTAATTTCGCAAATTATTGTTCAATTTCAGAACTTAAAATGCTTAGAACAAGTAGTATCTGCTTAGCAGCAGTAGCATTTGTCACAACATGGATGTTATCAGCTGCCGAAAACCATTTACCTGTAGCTTCATCATTGCCTCCCACAGAGGTAAGTACTAATTTTACTGCATACTGAAATCTATTACAATGGCAATTGATTAACACAGAGTAATTGGCATTTACTTTTTCTTTATACTTTATCCAGCACAACATTAAAAGGTTTTAATTTTTAATGAAATTATAAATATAACAATATATAAAAAATGATATGTCGCTTTGATGAAGAGGCAGAAACAATAACATTGCAAAAAAATTCTCTATGAATCCTGAATGAGGTTGTGATTTGCATTTAAAAATTCTTACAATAGCAATATATTTTGATCATTTTATATTTTTAAATTTGCTCATTTATTCCTGGCCATAGGAAATAACATAACTATGCATAGACTACATTAATAGTAACAAACAAAAGCTACTATATAAAGCTAACTTTGACAACTGAAACATGATTCTCCATCTTATATTTACTCAATGAAATATTCTTTTAAAACTTATCATGTTTAGCACACTTAATGTAATGTGTGCTGTGAGAAATTTCACGTGAAAATCCCGTGGGAGAACCATGCTGAAACACAAATTGGGCCGGCTCTGATACCACGGGCTCACAGAATAGTCAGCGTGAAATGGTATTTGTACTGTGTTTCGCAGAGTGAGTGAGGATATAGGAGGCCCTTAAAAATGACGCTTAAGTGGCGTAAAAAGTCGACAACATAACCAATGCGCGGACTGTGACGCGATTGTCCATGGCCGGAGGTATTATCTTACCATATAGGAGACCCACCTGCTCTGTTGTCCGCTATACTATAAATAAAGTGTCACTTAAAATCCAAAAAACATTTGATATTGCTATCTAAGGAGAATTCAATAGTGGATTCACAGACTAGTTTCAAAATCCTCAAGTGTGTTACTAGGTTAATTTGATTTTATTATGATATTGAATAACTTGGCCATGAAAAATAATATATAATTTATGAGACTAAAAATTTAATGGGTAAATAAAAATTGACACACTTAATATCGCACGCAGGCACGCACGTGATTTAAATTCGCATAAAAATATATAATTAAATAGATAAATATTTATATCAACCAATGCAATATAATATACATAACAGAGACCTTGCTTTATTTATATACTACTGGAGCCGATAGACGTCGTCCGGCCCGGTACTGAAACCGGGTCCATGCACCATCAGCAGTCCTTGGGGTCAACATATCTGAAAACTGATATACTACAAACATTTTTTCCATTTTTGCAGTCGGATAAACAGTCCGTATACAATTCAGTATGTCAACTGCCTTTATTCCAAATTCAATGAAAATTGGTCCAGTTCTTGAATTATAAATGGCATAACTTACAGTGATATTGTTATAAATATGTCGCAGTCGTCTGGTTGAATCCGCCATTTGATCGAATGACTAGCGCCTTCATTGAATGACGACATTTCGTTTTATGACTAGAAATGAACAAGCGTTCAAAGTCCATTTAGTTAGCGGTTTGTAGCATAGCCCTTTGAACAGAGCGGACGTAAAATCAGACAAGTGATTGTAATTTAGTTAATTTTTTAGCACTGCGACGTATGTTGTCACCGAAACAAATATGGCGTCAAACAGCTGGAATAGCCGACAGCACTGTGTTGAAATTTTTTGATTAATTTTACTTTAAAGTGAGCCTTTCGTAATGAAATAGTGTGACAGCATGGATTTAATCATACCTAATCTAAATATATTTCGGACTTATATCTCATTCAACGACTAGGCTAAATGATGTTAAGTCAAGACGTCGAACGTTACATTGAATACCTTCACGAGTCCTTTCGCCTAAACTACATGTCATTCAATAAACGCGCTAGTCATTCGATCAAATAGCGGAATCAAACAGACGACGGCGACATATATTGTACATGTAGTTACTGAAACGCGTAATTGTCGGAATGGTGTAGCAGGCCAGTTATCTAAGTGATATCAGTGAATTTGTTTGAATGATTGCAATCAACTCATTATGACACACCATATCTCGCGTTTCATCTGTTTGTCGTACCACAACTGCGTGTTCATGCGGCAACGGCTAGGTGTGTCTATGGGCGGTGGATCGGTTATCCTGGATGAGCCTCTTTCTCGTTTGTCTCTGTTTCCATAAAAAAGTATTATTTCATGACATAGTGCCTAAATATTTTTAAAAAATGTTTTTTTCCAAAGAAATACCTAGTACTCGTAAGATAGACGTACACAGATATCCCACGCAATAGATCGTTGCTTTCTTTTTATTCTATAGCGGACAACGGAGCAGGTGGGTCTCCTATATGGTAAGAGAACAGCGCCGCTCAGGAACAACCGCGCCACAGTCCGCACATTGCTTGTGTACCTTTAAGTGCCTCCGATATCCTCACTCACTCTGCAAAACACTATATTCTGCGAGCCCGTGTTATCACTTCGGACGAGCCGGCCCAATAAGTGGTCAGCATATGCTTCAGCAAGGCTCTCCCACGGGTGCGACACCATTAAGACACCTATCCGGCCACTATCAAGCGCTTCCAAAGAACGAATAAATTAACAAATTAAATTATAATTGTCCGGACCGGGATTTGAACCCGATACCAGAACGCTTACCTTTACAGTGAGGCGTTCGGTGGGCCAAGTAACAAAGCAAATGAAATCGCGCCGAACAACTATGTGCGCAATAAATAAAGTACGGCTTTGCTAAAATAATTTACGCAGGCGCTTTTAATTATAACAAGCTAAGTGCCTACCACGAAGCGAGAGGTGTCGGGTTCGAATCCCGGTTCGGACAATTACAGATTAAATTATAATTTATTCGGTCTCTGGAAGGGCTTGACAGTGGCCGAGCGAGTGTCTTAATACTGTGAAAAAGATAGAAATGATTTCTGTGTCCAATAATCTATTTATCATAGAATATCACGCCATGAAAAGAAATCGGATGAAAACAGGGCGATCCTAGTTAATAATAGATGATTATTTGGTCACGCAAAGTTCGCTACTGACTATATGCTATGAAATAGAGTGGGTTCAATGTCTGTAATTTTCCACAAAATACCTCAT
>DWCF01007485.1:0-10618 GCA_018230265.1 Delias oraia
GTAATACTAGTTTTGTTTTTGATTAAAGTTACAATATTTCTTACATGCAAGTCTATTATCATCATTTTGCACAAATTATAAGTGAAGTCAGCGCAGCCGGTGACAACGAAGCCTGCAAAGCAAGAACAGTGGGGCCGAATTTCTCATCTCGATACCGTTGTAATGCCCTCTGTATGCCGCGGTAAATGGCTCTTGCTTCGATCTCAACTCTAACTTCCCAGTTTAGCTCTGAGCCCGGCAATGTACACTCTTCTGTGCCTAGGTTTATTCTGTCGATACATAATTTATTTATTAGCTACGTAATAGAAATTTTATGTAGAAATTAGAGAGTCAGATTACGAAGTTTCATACCTGATATCTAATAATATAAGCCTTTTTTAAAACGTTTTGTTTCGCGCAACACTACTTTATGGAATCTACCTGCATAGGAAACCAAACCAATACGACTTCGGGGCCTCCAAAAAAATAGCCGGCCGCGCATCTGCGGCTCTGCTGTGCCCAGAGGTGTCCATGGGCGCAGTAACATTTATCTTAGGTGAGTCTACTGCTAGTTGGTCACCCGATTTTTATGGCTACAGTTTATTTAAATAAGTATTTCGCAAAGTGGGCGATAGCGCACTCTTGTGGGCGTTAGACCTAAAGGGGAGCGTTAAGAGGCACAGAAAAAATGGGGAGCGTTGGCATGATTTGGGAGGGGGGGGGCGATGGCTGATTTGTTATTTCATTTTCTTTATATTTTAAAATACACTAAAATTAAAATCTAACTACAAACTCAATCTCGAATAATTAGTTCATATTTCTGAACTTTATGATGGCATAAAAACTTAAAAAATACTAAACAACGTAGTATAGCCCGTACGCCGCTGTGCGCTCATCAAGTTATAACAAGTTTTTGTTAATTAACGCTATTGGTGTAATCCGGTAGTAACCGGCTGGTTTTAGTTTTTGCGCGCAATCTTTTAACAAGTATTTAAGATCAACACTTTATTTACATATTAATTGTAAAACAAAGCCGTTTCGGAAACAACAAAAAAGAAACGACAATACAGTGCAGAATATATTAAATATTTATTCATAGACAATTCAACAAATCCATCTTTGCCTATGTGGCTGTATTCAAAAACATTTTCAAATGAAGAAATGAAGCCTTCAATACTGCAAGATCATTTGAACAAAATGCATTCAGATAAGAACAAAAAAGTGGTATATTTTCAAGACCTAGAAAAGAAGCATACTACTCAGCCAAGTGAATCTAAACTTTTTTCGGTGCTTGCTAAGCAAGACGATGACAGACTTCAAGCTTCATACGATAAACTCTTTGTTAATGTAAACTTGTAAAAATATCTACTTTAGAATGTACGTTTAAACACCAGAACCGACTAATATAGCACTATAATTAAATTAATTAAAGGTACCTAAATTGTGATTTTTAAGATTTAGGTGTGTATAAAAAATTGGGGACGCTGTAAAATAATTGATTTTCAAAGGGAGCGGTAGAAATAAATTTGAGAATCTCTGATTTAAATGATCTTCGATTCCATGTCTACGACTTTAAAGCAATAGCTATAAAATATGGAAAAAAATCACAAATATAATGATGGGTTTCGGGTACATAGTCGTACTGACTGGTAAAAATATAGGAAAGTAGTTTTTGCTAGTCGTAAGGTCTGTAATCGTGACACGATTTTTATAAATTACGACACTAATTAAGAGTTCGTTAATTTGGATCAGTTTCTGATGACAGGCTAAAGTTATCAGAAGCTGATCCAAAGGAGGCAAAAACAAAGGATTACATACTTAGCTGTCCTTTCAGCGGTATACAATGTGTTCATATTTGGGACTTGATTTGTTCTGACCGTATCCAAGACAAAGATATAGGCTCGTTTACTCGGACCAAGGACAAGCGACCACATACTGCGACTTGAGTTTGGGGCCGAGTGCTGGTAAAGGAATATGTGCTTCACTGGTGATACGTTGTCCTATAAAAAAACACACTAAAACTTTAACAAAAATAATATAATACTGAACTGTGGTAAACTTAAATTATATTTTACATTGTCCGCGTTCCATTTTGATTTCAATTTTTATATTATATTATATATAATATAACTTAAACAAAAGAAATATAAAATATATTTAATTTTATAAATCTTCTAATATTATGCTTTAAATAAAGATTTCGCTGGGCTAGATCTTATTTAAATAAAATTACCAACCTGTTTTTGTAAATATGGCTGATGAGCCACACTTTTAAACTGAAGTTGGCTGAGCGTAAAAGAGTCCATGTTCGATCCGACTTGTATAAGCCTGCAATTATTATATTGCATAATAAACTCGATAACATTACTTCCCAAGCCATTTTTAAAAAACTAGAAATTTTTTGTGTTCAACATTACCTTCTAGCTTCATGTTGATCCACAGAACATATACATCCAAGTTGTACAAGTACTCGAAACTCCAAGCTCATTTGTGTCTCATATATTCCTTCTATCTCTGGTGCGGATAATTCGCTCATAAGTTCTCTGTAACATAAGAAATAGAACTTTAAAAATGTATAAAATATTATTTTTAAATACATATATGTATTCACATATATTTAATATTTTTATAATATTTTTTTTATAATAAATAATATATCTCCCCGCCCGCCAAGCGTGGTGATTAAGGCAAAACACCCCCCATGAATCGCGGGCAACCACTGGATCCAGATCGCTCAAGATCGTAATAGGTGGGCGTTTTTGGTGGGAGGCTTATGTCCAGCAGTGGACTTGATAGGGTGATGATGATGATATCTCTCCGTTCGACCGTTTTTTTTCCAAACTTGACTACCATTAATAAACCTTTTGATTTTTTGGATTAATATATAAAATAGCTTTATATATATAGCTTTCTATCGGTAAAAGAATTTTCAAGATCGGTTCCGTAGATCTAGAGATTATCAACATAAATTACACAAACACACAAACTTTAACTCTTTATAATATTAGTACTGGTTACAAATGACCATAGCAAAATAAGAGTAGATAGATCTAAATAACGTTGAATGTTGTACTTACTGCCTTTTCTCCCTATACAAATGCTCAGGTACGGTATACTGATAGAGATGTATCGCGGGATGTGCTCGTGGCAACACCCGACTGCACTTGCGGTGATACTGCCCGGTCTCCTCTATCGCCACGCGACGGTTAACGTAGAATATCCTCGGTACTGTGAGCTTTATCTGGTGCAGTTCATTGCCCAGTAACGCCCAGAGGCGGAACAAGCCCGGCTCCACTGTTTCTGCAATCTGTGGGGTTATTTACCAAGTGTATTAATATAATTTATAACTATACTAATAGTTTTAATACATGAATGTTTAAGAAAATTGACAAAATATTTTGAAATATTTCGAACTTTTTGTCTACTTAATGTTTTCTTAACATCTGTACTTGGTTAATTATACAAGACGTATGTTTATGGTAACTTTGAAAATTATAATTATACTATATTATGTATATTAAACTAACACTCTTATACACTGATTTTTACAAATCTTTATATAAAGTACACGTCGCGTTGTTTATCCGCAATTTACTCCTACACTACAGGTGCAATTTTAATAAAATGCACAATCCGTGCATTTTCATCCAAATAGAAAGATAGGATATTTAAAATCGCAATATTATTTTAATGCAAAATATTTGTTAATTATCAGAGTCATAACTTTTTTTTAAAACGGTGGTAAATCAGCAGAGTAAATATCTAGGATAAGCGGTCCTCCGCCCATGGACAACCCCAGCATTTGCAGGGCCGCGGGAATTCTCTGTTAGTTCGATAAGATCGCAACAAATATGAATCCAATAGAATATATAATGCAAGAAGTAGAGTTAATCTATTATAAATCCGAATTATCCAACCTGAATGATCTGCCATGGAGTATTTAATAGAGTCCTTTGAGCTCGTTTGATGAAACCTCCCAATGTATTTGTAGCGCCAACATTCTTTGGAAGAGCTGCCGTAGTATCAATTTTACCTGATAATTAATGAAAATCATTACACATATACTAATAATGCATTGCATGACATTTTTTTATACTCAAAACGTGATAATAAAGTCAAAGATACTTCTCATATGCATCACCTTTTTTATTTCGATTACGAAGACCTCGCCTCTCAATTTGCCACTTCCATTTCTTCTTCTGAAAAACTATCCAAGCCAGACGTTCTTCCTGCATGCAAATTGGAACTTTTAATACCAATATTAAAATTAATTATAGTAATTGCACCTCTGAACTTATGAAAATTGGCTTTGACATATAACAGATAGATATATTTTATAAAAACTTCAAATTCATCTCAAATAGATTAGCGTAAAATAATATTTTATATTTATTTGTCATTAATTTACATAAAAAAAGCAGAAATATATTCATAATTACAAAAAATATGAACACAATAGACTAATAAGATTTGGGATAATATTCCTAGTAGATCATTCTTAATAAATTATTAAATTTTATTGTAATTATTAAGTTCATACCTTCGTATTTCCAAATGGCGGTGGGGCTCCTAATGCCTCGCGCCAAGTGGTAGCTTCCTTGACTGGAGATTCCTCTCGTTTCCGTTTAACTGTATGGACTATTGGACGTATTTCATTTTTACTCGTTTCTTTACCAATATCTTCCATATCCACTAAAGTATTCTGAAATTGTTTGAAATAACGCCATTAAATGTTAAATTTAGGTTAGAAATTTTCAAAGATAATCTTGCGGCTTCCAGATTTCTATGTTAATTTTAGATTTTGCATAATTCTATAATAGTAAAATATATCAGGCAATAAAAAAGTAAAATATATACCTCAGAGTCAAAATTACTAGTGGAATTTTCGACATTGGCTAATTCCTTTTGTTTCACGCTGAACATGTCCGTGATTTTACGCGTTTTAAACTTATCACTCTTCGCTAGCATTTTCTTGTGTAACCAATCAGGATATTGAACGCGAGGTACGGGGTTGTCTAACTGAAAATAACATTTCAACGTGTTATTACAAACTATCTAATTACGTAGGAATTTAAAAAGCCTGAAATTAAATTTGCCGTAATTCTGCGAACAAAAGAACTAGTAGTTTTTTACTTCTTCATTTACGCTTAAAAAATGAAGTGAATTTAATAGAAAGTAACTTACTTCCACGTGTTAATGTATAAATAAAATCTACTTGTTATGGAAACAAATTAAATGAATTGAAAAATGTACCAAAAATACAGTGGGATCTCGATAATTGGAATGCTAAAAAAATAAAGTTAATGAGTTTTCGAGTCAACATGAATTTCGTGATACATAGGATTAATTTGTTAAAACTTTGGCTTATAAAGGTGCGATTTATATGAATATTTTTCGACTTGAGTTTAAACAACAATTTGACTTAGATTTATGGTACACATTTATTTATACAAATTTAAATGCACTAGAAGAATCTTAAGGGCTGAGGTGGGATGACCGGCCAAATTAGTACATTAGCATATGATTCAGCATGGTTCTCACACGGATGTGAGCGTCATCAAAAAAAAAATTATCATTCACTAAGGATCGTGTAGATCGAGTTCAATGCATGTTGTAAGGAAGATCCTGTTTTCTTCAGATTAATTGAATATTGCAAATTTTTGACAATTACTAATAATTAATTTGCCAAAAGAAATATCACACTACATGCTTACTCCTTGCAAAGCCGCTGGAATCGTGATAATTTTCTGTATTGCACCACTCAGTCTTTCAATATAATAGGCCCAGTCGAGAACATCCCTTATATCGATATCTTCGGAAATTGTATTGTCTTTGAGCCATCGCCTTAAGTGGTGGCGTTTTACGGCGGCAGGTGATTGGAAAATGGCTAGAGGTATTGCCCGTTCTGTTACTGGAGCACCGTCTGGTTTACGTGATATTATGAATCTGTATGGAAATATTACTTTATTACTTTTAAAATTATATTACCTCTGTTTTGCCAAAGAACATTGACAACCATTAATTAACATTTGAAACTCTTAATGCAGTAGACACGGCATACATCGTCTTGCCACAAGGCAAGACCAACGTACCAACGCAACCTATAGGATCCGATTTACGTGACACTTATCGTCATATTTTGGACAATTAACACGAAGCTCATAATCGAGAATTATAATCACATGAGGATATCAGGGACCCTTAAAAGTGCCGCTTAAGTAGCGTAAAAAACCAGCAACACAACCAATGCGCGGACTGTGGCGCTGTTGTCCATTGGCGGCGGTGTTCTCTTACCATATAGGTTGTTGTTATATATAAAAAAAAGTATACCAGTATATAATTATCTCACCGACAAGCCAACCCAGCGTCCTTAACCATCTGATCTCCAAGAAACTCGGCAAGCCTCTTCGCAGTAGATATAGATGTCGATTTCTGCCCTCCATAGTCTTCCAATTTCTTCGACATGGACCGATTCTCGGAAATAAGCTCAAACAATTCGGAATCCGGCATATTGGACCCCTTGCTATACAACACATCTAGCCAGTAATCGGCAACCCTAGCCACCGCACTGTAGCACGACTTTAAGTCGTTACCTTTTAAGAACGCTTCGAATACCGACGATTGAAATATCTTTATTAATTGCAGCTCGCCACGACGCTTCACTTCGAAACCTAAAATGAATTTAACATTGAATATCCATTATGTGTCAATTTTTATCACAATTGTTTTAATACATATTTATAAACGCACAACAAGCAAATATATCAAATATGGGTGGATATATATTTTAGTTTATTAAAGTTACGATACCTGTAAGTTAAGATACCTTTTAATTCCGCTAAAGAGCCGTCAAAATTGAAGACAGCGTATCTTTTTTTAAGCTTTTTGCCCTCCTCTTTAGAAGCTGGTAGCACCATAGCCAGATACGGTCCGTCTACCTCAAAGAAAATGGAATTCTCTGCGCGCTTTTCATAACTCTTCAGCTCTGGATTAACTAGCTCATAATATTGTTCGTTTGTAAAGTGGTCCTATAAAATATATTGCTTATTAAATTAAATGTTGAACCACTACTTCACGAGATTAATTATTTGTATGAAAAGAAAATACACACACTTTATATTACTTTGTCAATTACAATGAACACTTTTGTTTACAATTTCGTACTTTAGTTACAAAATATTTCGTCTATTTTCAAAAATATAAAATCTTATCACCTCTATACGAAAATTTTTCATTATTCAGGCGAAGTTGTAAAAATTTACTACTATTCATATTTATTTTTATTAGAAAGTTAACCAACGGCCAATTTTTCTCATCTTACAACAGTTTCTTACCTTAACCATAGAATTTAAAACAGCATTAGGATACGAGACATTTATTTTCTTTTTCTTCTGATGTGTTGTATGTATTGTCACATTCTCCGGAAATGACGATGGCAGTATACACCATATACCTGAAACAAGTAAATAGATATCTTATTAAGAAATAGACTAATTTGTTGTAATTAAAATCCATATCTTTAGATAATTATTAATTTAAACGCTTCACAATCAGATCATTCGTTTAGGTGGTACGACGATACAGACAACCTACTATTACCTATTAAAAGTAAATTAAATAATATAGTTTAATAATAGTACTAATCAAATACGAAAATTCGTCATTCTTATATTTGCGCGAACGTTTCTGCAATTCCTTCCACACGATATGGCTTGAATTTAGAAAAAATTGAATTGTAGATTATACTTATTATATCACAATTGTTATTAAAACGTTTCGAACGAAGAATAAAAGTTTTTCGTAAATATTTATTTAACTTACCATCAGTATCGAGTTCCAGCGGGCGGCCAATTTGCTCAATGATTTCTCTTGCTTTCATGATAATGTTCGCGCCCGTGTAGCAAACTATACCCGCCATTTCCATACTATGCCAGCGAGCACTGGAAATTAAATGAGAAAAAAAACCATGCACTAAAAAGTAAAAAAAAATATATATTTTTTAAATAAATGAGCTTGTCATAATAACACAACGTTGGTTTCGGAATACCAAAGAAGAAAAGTCCAAGGATAACCCTTTAATTTTATCATAATAATTTGTTCGAGGTCCATAGATGGCAGCATCGAAAAAGAACAAGGAAAAGATTTTAAAAATATACATTGAATTGATAACATCTTTGTCTCTTTATATGGCAATTAGTATAAAAGATACTTCGCAAAACAAAATAATTACTTTCAAACATGTGTATGAGTATTTTTGGAATTATAAAAATGAATATACAATTTTTATCTATTCAATACATAGTTTTATTCTGAAACGATTTTTCGCTGTTGGCCAGGGCGGCTTTTACAGTTTAACGAGGGCGGAAGGCTCGCGGGAGCTCCGAGAAGTAAGGGTCTTCCGCAACTAGCGGAAGAGCGTCTCCTACGATGCTCGTACTTCGGCATGGGCCCTCCCGGAGCAGGGTTTATTCTAAGGCCAGAAGGTATCTCGCCGATATTTCCGGCGACAGTGCTTTTAGTACAAATCCCACACATAACCCTACTTTAATTTGGCTTACCCTCGCCTCATGACGTATCCATAAAACGAATTCAATATACATTTATGGGCCAATTGAAGCGAGTCATACAAAACTTCCCGACTCTTAGCCGACTTTACTTCAGCCGCATCTCCACTGGCAACTGCCGCGTTGACCAAAGCCTTTGCCTGCTTGTTGAGGGCTTTGTATTCATAACGACGATCTCTGTAAAATAATATCTATTATATTAACAATTTATATTCTGTACTTTCTATATCTACATAGATATCTAATTTATGTCTTAAGTAAATAATATTTGGAAACACGTATTGTCTAACAAGTAACTCTCATTTAATTTACAAGATTCAGAATGTTCATATAAAAATCTTTATGAAGTTGTATCCGTTAACTAATTCAAGCAGAGTATCCATAGAACCGATGGATTAATTATATAGGTCATGGATTGTTTGGACAATTATAATATAATTTATTCGGTCTCTGGAAGTGCTTGACAGTGCCTTGGCGAGTGTGTTAATACTGTCGCAACCGTGGGAGAGCCTGAAGCATAAGAGGCCCTTAAAGAGTGCAGCTTAAGCGACGTAAAAAGCTGCCAACACAACCAAAACACGTATTTTGACCAGACCTACACCCGCTTTGCTGCCTACTTACTATACAATAAATAAAAATTATATTACCTGAACGCTCGTACCGTGTCTACGTAAAAAGAGTTTTCTTTCTGACAGATGGTCGTTGTTCGAACTTCAGTTCGTGTTACTTTTGTTTTTTTGTACGCCACTTTACAGTAATCCGCTAACCGTTTCTTCTCGTACGCAGCCTTAAATATATCATCATATAAATTTTACTGTATTTTAATAAATTATACTTTTTTTCGATGAAATATTAAAAAAAATCTCGTTTGTGACTAGAAATGTAATAACAAAGAGTTATTATATAGACGCCGATAATGCACCCGCAGTCCTTGCAAGGAATAGTAGGGGTGTCCATGGGCGGAGGGCCCTTATCCATTGTGATCCTCCAGCTCGTTTGCTACCGTTTTCATAAAAAAATTGTAATACTCTGCATTGTTCAATACTGTTCTGGTTCAACTGTGAAATACTCCTTTCTTATAAAAGACCTACGAGTAAATAGCAAATATGGCGTTAAATAAAAATTACTAAGGCTTTTTCATGTATATAAACTACTCTCTGTATGTTTTGTACCTGTTCTTCCTTAGGTAAGGAGTGAAAGGCTCTGGATGGTCCACCAGGGTTTAACGGAGGAAACTTTTCTGTCTCCAACTGTTGCTGTATACGCTGATATTCACTTCTCGTTGCTGGCACTAATCAAAAAATTAATAATTAAGTTTAGTACGTGAAATTAATTTAAAAAGAAAGAAATACATGGCTGATGAAACTTGCTGGACTTTAGTTGCGTCTAAATTTAATTACGTGGAAGTTTATTTTTTTTTGTTTTTTTGTGGCAGGCTGGCTGATTTTTGCGTTACCGGCTATTCACACCACTTTTACGTTTTTTTAAGCGGTATAATTTAAAAGGTATACGGTATCCTCACTCAGCGAAACTCGATACAAGAACTGTTTCATTCTTGAATTATGTGAAGTGATATTTAAATAGAAAAATGGTGAAAAAAAGAAGAAACATTCAACGATTAAAACTTACTTAATAGGCTTGTTAAATTCAAATGAACATATGTCATGCGTCTTAAAATTATTAAATCAACAATATGGATCGGATGTTTAAAAGAATATAAGGGAATCTCTACATGAAAATAAACACTTACAATATTCCCCTCGCCACATCCACTCCATATGTCGCTGACAATCGGCGCCAGGACGATTGTAGTCACACACAGCGCAAACGCTCGCGCAAACCATGGCAGAAGGCTGCAATCTATACAAATAAATTAAGTTTTAGCGATATATATTTTTTCGTACATTTTTTGCGTACGTAATGAGGGGGTTATTTCGCCTTAATCACCACGCTTGGCAGGCGGGTTAATGATCGCAGAACATCTGCTGTACTCAAAAAGGCGCTGCTGCCCACCCTCCGGTGAAGTGTCCTTTAGTCGCCTCTTACGACATCCCATTAGGAAGACTGGGAGTGGT
>DWCF01007486.1:0-10617 GCA_018230265.1 Delias oraia
TCTTTTTTTAAATTTGTTTTTGTGGTATTGTTATTGTTAGTAACATTACACACTTGTTTACTAAAATCCTTTTGTTGTGGTTTTTTAGTCAACATAATAAAGTGTAATTTTTTTTTCTTATGTATAGTTTTTTTATTCATCAAAATTCTAATATAAACAAAAATTTTTAAATTATTTTCTCTCTAAATTTTACACTTTTGCGTATTAATATATGTCAACATTATTTTATATGTTAATAATAGTTGACTTCATGTAGTCAAAAAGGAGAAAATAACTATAATGTTTCATTGCAAAAAAATAATGCAAATACACAAATTTACAACAAAACAATTAAAAAATTCCTTCAAATACAAAAATCGCACTTAGATTAATAGACACTTTTCTGAGTTTTTTTTTCTTGGGTTTTTCTAAGAGCAGAGGTAAAAATTACATAAAAAATTTTTGTAACAAGAAATTGCTAAAACTTGTAATAATCTAATGTCATATTTTGTTATTTTAAGATCAAAAAAAAATGAATGAAAATTTTACAGATTAATTTTTGACATAATTTTTTTCTATTAGCAAGGCTTTACGAAATTATTTAAAATAGCTTTATGAGTCTATAAAATTTAACATTTACAAACAATAATTGTATTCAACAAAACATATAAGTATAAAATGTGTAAGTTAATTTAACTAAATTAAGCCCATTCTCATTAAAACAAAATTAAATATAAGTATATTGATTTAAATACATTCTTGTAAATAATAACAGAATTTAAAACTAAAGATGTTGTTATTATAAAACAAACAATTTGTTTACATGTAACTTTTGAAATTTATAATTTTTTTACGAAACTTTAAAAAAATTTATAAATATATATAAAATTTATTACTGTAGTAAGAAGACGTTTTTTTAATTAAATAATCAAAAAGCTTTGATTTTCAGATAGACTGAAATATAACTTCACGACAAGAACACAACTATTTATTTAAGGGTTATTATTGCAAATGTCTTCTTTTATTTAAACTACAGTGTTTGGCTTCGAGCAAACATCATTTCGCTGTCCATCTACTTCGGCTTCTACTATCGCCTCTCCTCTCCGGTACTCCATCGAAATGCTCTCAAGAGTCTTTTTAAGAGTAATTGATTGGATATACGCTTCGATTCGATCGGTGATATCGAGCTTCTTACTATGTTTAGGTCCCAGGTTATCACGTATGGTATTATTCACCTTGCGACAAAACTATCTATTTTTTTTATAAAAAAATAATATTTAATAAATTTTTTGGCACTTTGTAAATATTTGAAAAAGAATAAGTTTAATTCTATCAATTTAAATGCCACAAATTTTTGTATATATTTATGTTTTGACTTTATTTACATGGTAGTGTATTAAAAGATTTTTTTTATATCTGTAAAAAATTTTAATTCTTAGTATTCATGCTATTTGTATTAAACTTAAAACATGAGTTATAAGACTAAGTATGCAAAGTTTAGATTAATAAAATATTCTTTGTTAGTAAAATTAATTATCTTTTGAAATCATTTATTGGAGAGCTACTGGAGCTCTTATAGTCTTAGGAGCTTGGTAGTAAGCTATCGTTGTTAAGATGTGAACTGGATATAAGGATCGTTTCTGAAATTCTTAAGATACTTTTAGTAAAGAATTAGACCAATAATATGAAGATCATTGATTCCTTAAACAAATAGAGATTATTATTCGACACTCTTGAATTGTTAACCAATTAATATTTTTCTCGAATTTCTTTAAAGAGTAATTAATAGCACATAGCCGAAAAAGTAATTTGATAAAAAAAATTAAGATCGTTTTTTTATATTTTTAAAAGTATGGATAGAATTAGATTTATATATTATCAATAAGTTGTATCAAAATTATATCTTTATTTTATTAATATTGTATTGGAAGTAGATTCTTCTTACTTAAAAGTTTTAAAATATGATCTAATAATATGTAAAATTTATTTAAGTTTTTATTTTTTTATAAAAACTAACACATACCATTTATAATATGATTAGTATACTAAATTGGAAACATCAGTTCGTAAAAAAATGTGTGATTTAAGTAAACAAAAGATAGTTATTTGGAATATGATAAAATTTCTATTATTGGTATGTAAATAGATTTCTAGATTAAGAATGTATTATAAAAAAATTAAACCCTCATGAATCTATACTTTTTTTTAATATCATGTGCAGTAAGAAATACAGAACAACCAATTGATTTACGGTCTAAAAAAAGATTACGTACCAGTAATACAAGTGACGATCTAAATAGCAATGGACTTACATCTGAGGTAGAAGCAAGGAATGTATTATACGATAAGTCTCATAATAAAAAAGCAAAGATGTACAAAAATGACTTAGTAAACAATTTACAAGAACAACAATCTTTTAACACAAATGTGCAACCTTGCGAGACAATTTATGATTTTAGATTTCCATTCTCAAATTTATACGCCCGATTGAAAAAATCGAAAAATAGTTTGGATTCTATTTAGTCTTATCATTCTCAATTTACAATTAATACTGCCGCAGTGATTGAATTATACAGTCTAAATCAAGAAGAACTTGAAAAAATTTTTAGTCTAAAGAAATCTATCATAAGATCTGTTAAAGATCACAATTTAAAAACTCGTAAATTCATATCCGAAATTAAAACAATAATTAATTTATTGAACTTAGAACCTCATTATAAATATTTATATCTTAATACGTTAGATTACATTTTGGATGTAAGAGAATGCTTAATTTTTGATAGCGCATCTGTTAGATTAAAATATAATCCCCAGTATTTTTTACGTATTTTTATTCTGTACCACTGGAAGCTTACAAATATTTCTTTACAAATTGATCTAGTGGAACTCATTGAAGATTTGTATCAATGTATTGAAGATAACGTAAATGTTTCTGTTTTAACGAAAATCGAATTAAGTTCAATTTTAAAACGGGTAAAGGGCAAGTTAAAAAAATTTAATAAAAAGATACGAGATTTAATAAAACGATGTAATGAAATAATAGAGATTCTTTCTGTTGTTACGTTAAAAAAAAGTAATATTTTTTATTATGATGTTTTTTTAACAATAAATTATCTTGCCTAGTTTTTGGTATTGCATATAATTAGAATGCTACATATTGGTAATTTAAAATATTTGCTCGTTTAAAAATAGCATCCTGAATACGAAGATTATTAGCAACATAAGTTTTAATTTATATTAGCTATTTTACTTTAATATCACAAAAAAAATAACATTTTTCAAATTGATATTCTAAAAAAACTTATAAAAATGGTTGATTTATGTTTAAACATTATTTAAAAATGAAGATGTCTTGGTTTTTTTTTGTTTATTAAAAAGTAAAATAATTTAAATACTTTACACATATAAAATTCTTTAACTAATAGAAACAACAAACCTCGTTCTAAGAACAAGTAATCAAAAAAGTTTTTTGACAGCGTTTACTGCACTTTTCGTCTCGTTTTTTACCTGTTATGCTTATATCTACAAGATATGTTGAGATCATCTTCTTAGTCTTTCCTTCGACCTTGTCAAAAAAAAAAATAAAAAAAAATTTTTTACAAGATAATAAAAAAACACTTAAGTTTACCCAAAATGTTAAAAATTTAATTAAAAATATACCAATAATTTAAAAGACTATGAAACATGTTTTTATAAGTGTTATATTTTATATCTTTTAAAAAATATCCTTAACTTATATAATTATTATTATCTTATATGTCATAAATCTCCAAAGATATCATCTATCTCATTCTCACCTATTACTACAAACTCTACATTTGTATAAATACGACCAGAGACACCGAAAATAATAAGACATAATTTAACAAAATGTCCCATAAAGAAGAATGAAGATGCAGATATGTAAAGGTTAATACAGGCTTGTTGTAATTTTTCTTTATTATAATGTGTTCTACTTTTTATAAAAATTTCTCCTTTTCTTCTAACTTCATTGATTCTACTGAGTAAAATAGAAGATCTAAATTGGTTTTTAGATTTGTAGTAAAGCTTTGAGACTATTTCTAGCTCTTTTTTTAAAATATTAGTATTATCCATACCCCACTATTACAAAAAAATATTTGTTTTGGTAAGATTCCTGTATATTGTAAAAAACCCCGATTTCTAAAATTAATTTTTTTGTTTTGAATAAAATAAAAAATTGATTTTTTACTTATTATTTTAAAATGATAAATATAAAATAACGAGCTGTGTCTATTTACTTCTAATGCCAATGATCAAAGCCAGTATCTTTAATTCATTAACTTTTCTAAATTAATTTATAAAATAGAAGGAACTTATATTTAGGCGTCTAATAGATCAAATTAATTTATAAGATGCACTAGACTTATTTCATATTAAATTTCAATTAAACAAGTTATGATAGTTTAATGGATTTATAGTTCAACCGATAAATAAATATTATGTTCAATTTTAAAAAAGCAATAAATCGTAAAAGTCATTATTAACATGATAAAGTAGTCAATCATATAATTCTCATGTCTAATTAAATGTTTATTATTACTAAAAAAGAAGTTTAAAGTTATATTTATCTACTATTATTAGGTCTTGTACCTATAAAAATATGTATAAGCTTATATATAAAAGAAAATATCAAATTTAACATAAAAGTTACACACAAATTTATTTTTTATTAAAAAAATTTCAGGAAGTATCTTTATATTCTAATTTTGTAGCTCTGAATTTCTAAATAATTGATAGTTTATATTTATTTAATTATTTGATATCTCCTTTTTTTATGATTTACATTTCTTAGTTTTTTTTATGCACATTTTTTAATTTATTTATGCAAAAATACAAGTGTATTATATTTCAAATAGGGAGATTTTGTTTTAGTTTTCGTGTTTAAAACGTTCACTTTTTATTTTAAATTTTTTATTTTGACCCTTAAAATGACTGAACAATTACAAACAATACTCAAAGATAAAAACAGTACACAAGAAGAAAAAGAACTTGCATTCTTAGAAATACAAAAAAATGCACTTGATTCTAAAGATTACAACTCTCTAAAAATGAATATTTTAAATATAAAAAACATGTGGTCTACCATTACCACAGCCAGAATAACTAAAATTATAAAAAAGATATTTGATATGATTCCTTGTGATAATGAAATATTAGAAAATATGATAAGAGTTTTTGACGATTTAATTGAATGGGCTGAAAAAGATAATAAAAACCTACTTAGACTTGATTTAGAATGTAAAAGGATTTACGTTTACATTTTTGTATCAAAATATCACGAAGCATTGACTCGTATAAAAGAAATTGTAAAAGATCTTAAAAAGTTTGATGATAAAAACAACCTGATAGGGTTGTATGTTTATGAATCAAAAGCTTTTTACAAGATTAAAAATTTTAATAGAGCCAAATCTAGTCTAACTGCTGCTAGAGCTTTGGCTGTCAGTACATACTGCTCTTATGAATTACAAGCACAAATTGACCTTTTTAATGGGATGTATTTATGCGACGAAAGAAATTATAAAACAGCATTTTCTTATTTTCTTGAATCAATGGAAGGTTTTACAATTGATAAAAAGTATGATTATGCTTGTATCTCTTTAAGGTATCTTATACTTAGTAAAATAATAAGTAAAAATCAGAAAGAAATAGAAGCCATTTTTAAAAATAAAAATGCAACTCGTCATACGGGTGATGTGATTGTAGTCTTTCTAATAAAAATAGCAAGATGTTGTACTGATAGAAATCTAAGAGGTTATTTGGATTTATTAGAGGAGTATAAGACGACAATAGAAAATGATGAATTTATGGTTTCTCATTTGACTTATCTTTATGATATCCTGTTAGAGAATAATATTCTTAAAATAATTGAGTCATATTCTGTTGTCTATTTAGATTTCATTTGTAAAGAATTGAACTTTGAATTGGAAGTAATAGAAAAAAGAGTAAGAAAGATGATACTAGACAAAGATATTAATGGTATATTAAATCATAGTGATATGTCACTTATATTGTATGATAAAAAGGATGAGCATTTGGTAGAGAAAGACTGTCTTAATGAAATCAAAAAGTTGGAGGGTATTTGTCAAATAAACAATTTTTAAAAATTATGCTAATTTATTTTTTGTAAAGATAATTAAGTTTTACAATATTAGAATGGGAGCTGTTGTTTAATAGATCTATTAACAATACAATTGCGTAAAAAATAAGTTTATTTAATTCTGTAATACGTTATTTTAAACAATTCTTTTAACAAAATAATATACATAGGCTTGAATAAATCGAGGCTTCTTTGTTAGGTATTGTAGTTTACAAATTTCTTAATATTATGTTCTTAGAATAAATTGATACAGTAGACTTTATTCAGTCTTAATATCAACGCACTGTGCATACTTGTAATAGACAAAAACATCTGATAGCAATTTTATAACAGTAAAAGAATTGTTCATAAATAGAATATTTTTATTTAAAATATTTGTTGATTTATGCTATTTACTTTTAAAAAAATAATTTGTTGGTTTGTATGAGTCAAATTAATTATATGACGTCATTTGTAAAGAAAGACATTCAAATGTTTTGTTTTAAGAAATAAAACTGTATTATATAATTTATTTTTTTACAATATTTAAACATATGTTACCTATTAAAATTTAGCTTAAATTGTAAAAAAAAACATATAGTGTTTTAAAATAAATGTAATTTATTTATTTAAATATGAATTTTTTAACTCTATGATTATAAAATATGTTATCTATTTAAATTAAGCTTAAATTGTGTAAACAACCTTCTATGTTTAACGATATATTTAATGTAATAAGTTACTTTTGAATTACAAAATTATATTACTTTTACAAGACCCTTATGTTTTCTTTCTTTTCCTGTTATATAATATTATATTATATAGATTTAATCCAATTTACAATATACGGTAGAATATTCGAATTTAAAGATTTAAACACGCATGGTAATAATCTAATCTCTACATTTTACATAGCACTACTAGATATATTGTCTTTAATAGCAGTGTCAAACTTATATTTTGCTAAAGATTTATCAGGTTTAATATATTTAATATTAATAAAAATCGAGACTTTTAGTGCATACCTATACATTTATATATCCCGTGGATTTTATATACCTATCTATACACATATTGCTAGTATTATTTTACTATTAGTTTGTTTTTATTATTACTGGAGTGTAATATACAATATAATATTACAAAGTTATAATAAGAAAATAGGTTTAGATGTTACTATACGTAATATATACATTATTAGAAGAGTATATTCAGCAGTAAAAAGTCTACTTTATATTTCATTTATTATTCTTTTGTACATACACATTTTTGCAAATATTCACGATCGATATCTAACATGTCCTTTGTATTATATGATTATACCAGTATTTTGTATTAGATTGTTACAAAGAGAAGAAGAAGAAGAGGAAAATAACAAAGCTAAATTGATTATTTTATTTTTTATGTCTGTAATAACTGTATTTTCTATAATTAGTAATATATTTGTTTGTACTAGAAAACATCGAACAGAATATGATTTTCTAAATTATGCAAATACAGCACATTTTATTCTTGCGTCCATTTTGTCTTTTTTTGATTATTTTAATTATAACAAAGGTCTAAAAGAAGCTATAATATTAAGGAGATAGTATTTTATGAAATAGTTTATTAAAATAATACTTTCTTATATTTATATGAAATTATAATTTGCTTATATTTAATTATAATTATACTTTTCTTTTCTAATATCCAATTATATTGTTTTCTCAATGTTATTCTCATTAATTTTCTACAGTTTAAAATCTAAGTGTGTTGTGCTAAAAATAATAAATTCTTCTTTAAACGTGTATAGTTTACAAAAAGTTTTAAATGATAGTTTTTTTTATTGCATAAAATATTAAATTACCATATTGACCCGATAATTAAAAGACGATTAATATTGATATCCATAGGAGGACTAATTTAATCTGTAAATCCTTTATAATATACATGTTATTTTTTAAAATTACTTAGGTTTCATTTTCCTTTAATTACACTGTGTTATTATTATGTTCATATTAACTGACAAAAAAACCATTTTTATTACACAATTATTGATTATTGGATCTATTCATTTGCTGAAATTATAATTGATTTATATTGTACAACAATATCTTTAAATAAATCTTTGTCTTATAGCGCACAATCATACATGAAATGTCATACTATAATTAATATATCAACTTATATTTGATTTATTTTATACTATCTTATTATTATTAGTGTTTTATAATATCGTATCCTTTACATGTGTCACTTAAAATATAATTAGTACCTTTAAAAAGGTTCAATTTATACTCACCTATTATTTTCTCTATTATTTTATATTCTCCTTCACTATTCAAAATATATAGAGTACTTATTTCATTTGTAATAAATTTACCATCTTCTATCTTATAATTCTTATCTAAGGCTTTATTAATCTTTTGTAATAGAAAAATAATATTAAATATAGTTTTAGTATATTTCATTTTACTACATTTCTCTATCATAACATTTAAAATCCATTTCACTTTATCGGTGTTATATTCCTCTAAACCATATAAACTTTTATAAAACAATACACATTCTAGTCCAAATTCATTTCCAGTACATTTTTTATATTTCTCGTCTGTTATTTCTTTATACATCTCTGGTAAACTAAATACAAGTTCTATTAGTTTATTCATGTTCATGTTATTTCGTAAATGTCTATCTAAATATTCTAGTGATGTATTAGAAATTAATAAATTATTATCTTCTATTTCAATAATAAGATTATTAGCATGCATTACATTTTTTATTAAATTATTTGTAATATTATGACCATATAAATTATATGTACTACAATTATTATATAAATTATTTGTACTATTGTAAATATCTAATTTGATATCTGTAATATTTTTTGTATTAATAATACTATTTCTATTAGGTGTTTGTCTACTAATTTTTAGATCATTCATAAAATCATTTAACTGATCATAGAATTCTAAAAATTTCGACTTTTTATATTTCTTATTATTTACTACCTTATATTTTATATCACTCTCTATTCTCTTGAAAGTTTTCTTATATGCACAATTAAGTTTATCAAAACTTATTATATTCACTTGATAAAATGCATGACGTGGTATTGCGTAATATTTAATATTATTTTTATATAAAATATCTGATATCAATAATTGATCACTATAAATTATAAGTATAAGACACTTCTGATATTCTTGTAAGGGTACTATATTAAGTCTAATATATTTATCAAAGAAATCACATCTTATAGAAAAGTTTAAAGGATTCACTGGTTGAAAAATATGTTTCTTAAGTAAAGTAGATTTATAATATTCAAATATTAATTTACTAACATACAAATTCTTATACAATGAAACATCTAAAATACATCTAAAAATTCTTATTATATTATCTTCTTCTATTTCGTTTTTAATATATTTCTCGTATATCCCTTTGTATTTAGATAACTCTTTAAATATATTTAGTAAACCCAATAGAGATCTATCTAACATTATATTGTTAATATTTTTGTATAAATAATATACTTCTTTATAATCTGTATAATATTTGTTATTAATCTTCCCTAAATGGGTTATCTTATTATTTCTATTTATCATTTTACAATCTCTTAGATCTTTTATACAAGTGTGTATAATAGACATAGAATAATTAAAGAAATCAGGATTGATCTTTCTAAGTCGGATATAGAAATAAGAATTAGTAAACCAATTAAATATATCTGATACTGAACACTTCATCTGTGATAAAAGTATATTGTGTATATTATTGAGTAATTGACTCTCTATGGTCTGTTCATAGAAAAAAGAATCTATATATATTTCTGATAATACAATACCTTTACATTTACTAATTTTTATATCACGTCCAGCTCTACCGAGCATTTGTTTTATTGACATATTATTGAGATATTCGTAGTCACCTGTATTTTTATTGTAAAACTTAGTCCCTAGAACTACTACAGTCTCGACTGGTAAATTTATCCCATAAGAGAGAGTACTTGTACAAACCAGAATATTAAGTATACCCATCTTAAATAAATATTCTACATCTGTTTTTATATCTTTTGATAATCCAGCGTGATGTATTCCTATTCCTTTCTCGAATAATCTGGGGAATATTGACGATTTATCGTATTTTGCAAAATTAAATGCAACATTGTCGTTTTTTGTTTTAAATGTTGTGTATTTTGATAAGAAGTCAGCTATCTCCACTGTTTCTTTCTTAGAATGTACAAAAATAAGAAAAGGTCCGTTATTTTCATTTAAAATATCTAACAGATCTATTTTATAATTAGCACTTTGTATAAATTCATAAGATATTGGTACAGGTCGATAAGATTCATCAAAATGGAAGATGTTGTGCGATGAGCATTGTAGAAATGTGCCTATATCTTCATAATTATAAATAGTAGCTGATAACCCTATCATTCTACATTTATTATTATCAATATTGATATTATTATCGTTATTACTAATATTATTTATATCTTCGTAATTACAATTATTATTATCGTTATTACTTATATTATTTAAATCGCTATTACTAATATT
>DWCF01007487.1:0-10614 GCA_018230265.1 Delias oraia
AGCTAACGATTTTCCCTCCATCTGTAATGATACATTCAACTTCTTGGCTATGGCCTGCCAAGTAAGTAAATATGGATATATCATCATCAGCCTATCAAGTCCACTGCTGCAAGTCTGCTACATCTGCTGTACTCGAAAGGGCGCTGCTGCCCACCCTCCGGAGAAGTATCCTTTAGTCACTTCTATATATATATATATGTGTGTATATATTTGAGTATATCGTAATATGAGTATAAAGAAGGTACTCCTACGAAAATACCTTAATTATAAAAGTTATTGTTAAATTTCTTTGAAGTCCTTATTCAGTTGGCGTCATTATCAACTTTTTATAACATACTTGTCTCCGTTTCATAAATACCGATTGTATCTTACGTCTGTTGGTGTATGTAGCTACAAAACAAGCGCTCAAATAAGTTAATAAGCAACAACAGGAACATATACCTCAACGTTAAAATCAAATGTACTGACTCCTCGTACTTTAATTTGGATGATTTTTATTCTATAGCAGAGAATGTGGCGCGCGAGTATCCTGAAGGTGAGAGATCACCGCCGGCGATGGACAACCGCACTGCGATCCGCTTTGCTTGTTGCCGGCATAAGCGGTATTACTTAGTGGGATGTCTTTCACGCAAAACCCGCTGAATAGATTTTTAAGAAACTTTAAAAAAGTATAGCTAAGTACAAAGTAGTAAAAATAAATAGATCTGGTAGGTAGGATATTCACTAGTACAATATAAGTCGGTCATTTCAAGAGTCCGCTCTCTCTGTGAAATTTCAAATCACAGCAAGTTCCATAGCCACACGAGAATCATAAGATCTCTCATCAGCCATCTCCGACATTCCCAAGTATTGAACGGGAACCAGTTTTGAACAAAAACCAATCCGTTCCCGGCATTCACAATACTTTTTGTCACCTGTACACAGCAATTGCGATGTATGATATCATAGACATTTCATAACCGTTGCACTAACTTCTTGCGGTTTTAAACCTCATTTATATTTTCATTGGAAGCGAGAGGTACCGAGTTCGAATCCCTAAAGCGGTCTTATTCGGTCCTTGGAAGGGCTTTACAGTAGCTGGGCAAGTGTCTTAACACTGTCTAATCATGGGAAAGGCGTGCTAAAGCTGACGCGCCGATTGGGCCAGCTCGTCCGAAGTGATACTACGAGCACGCAGAACATCTATTAAACAATATCTGTATAAAACAGCTGAAACAATATGTTTACTGTTTCGCTTAATGAGTGAGGTTGGCGTAAATCCATTAATTTATACTGTAAGCTGCGTAAAAAGCCGACAACGCAACCGAAGCGCGGATTCCGGTGCGAATGTACAACACCGAAGGTAGATTCCTATAATCAGTGGACCCGTCTGTCCCTTTGTCCGCAATAATAAAACATTAAGGGTAAAAAGTCCAACATTTGTTTCTAATTAAACCGATGAAATATTCACATTGAAGAACTCGGCTCGAGTGTCTGTCTGTGCGTAATTAATAACTCCTGAACGTTATTTCAACACATGCGAGAGTTAACTTACAGATTTATTGCGTTATTATTTTCTTTCGTAATTTTTGTAGCGTGTTAAATGTTTGTTGAACTATGGCTGTGCTTGGAAAACGTTTTGCCATAGAAATTATTAATAGAACTAATTCGATATTAAAAAAAAGATATTGGTAGAATAGTGAAAATTGATGATTGTATATAATATTCTTTCAATTTACTTCAATTATACATGCAAACAACATTTTAATAGAAGACTGTAGAATCCTTAACATTTAGAAGTATGAAATATAAATATTGACCGATGCTTAGACAGACTTACTTAATAAACACAGAAACTTTGATAAAAATCAGTCGTGTAGTTTTTGGCGAGTGATGCCTACAAATACCGAGACAAGATTTTTTATATGGTATAGTGGACAAGAGAACACCGCCGCCCATTGACAACCATGCCACAGTCCACGCTTTGGATGGTTTGTCGGCTTTTATGCCGCTTCAGGGCCCCCAATATAGTCATTCAAACAGCAAAACAGCCCAGTGAGCCCAGTATCGCTTCGGCACAATTAAAATACTAGTTTATGCTTCAGCAAGGCTCTCCCACACTTTAATATCAAACAACAATTACAACATTCAAATTAATCAATAAAAAAATAGTTGTATAAAATAGTTGTAATTGTAAGATTTGATAACCCAAGTGTAAGTTACCGATGCCCGGCTTCTGAGTCACTTTTATCAGTTGTTTATGTATTCATTAGCGCTTTTGATTCGATAACTTATGAAAATGTATTTGTGGATAACGCGTCAGATTGTACTTGTGATGGATGTGTGATGGTACTTGTATTATGTTTCGCAGAGTGAGTGAGGATATCGGAGGCGCCTAAAAGTTTCAGCGGCGTAACAGGCCGGCAACGAAACCAATGCGCGGACGACGGCGCGGTTGTACATGGACGGCGGTGTTCTCTTTCCATATAGGAGACCCACCTGCTCCGTTGTCCGCTATAGAATAAAAAAATAAGAAACAAATTAATTAATC
Organism: Delias oraia; assembly: GCA_018230265.1. Taxonomy (NCBI): domain Eukaryota; kingdom Metazoa; phylum Arthropoda; class Insecta; order Lepidoptera; family Pieridae; genus Delias; species Delias oraia. Next base: position 2,531 of record DWCF01007487.1, read on the forward strand.
TATAGTCATTTTTTTGTGAAATAATTTTTTCAAAAGGCATTTTCTGGAGAAACAAAGATAAGTCATTTTTTAAAAGATTCATCTAGAGACTCATCAAGTAATACTTTTGGGGTTCATAGTTATTGACCATTGAGATCTCGCCTTTAGAAACAGAAATTGTTTTCTATAACTTTATGGAATCAAAAAGAACGAGACGTTTTTTTATTAATTTGAGGACAGTCCACGTATTAATGCTCCTTATGGGTTTAAGTGGGCCTCTAGTAATTTCTTTTACCCGTGAGCTCGAAATATCACTTCCGATAGCCAAAAATTATTGCCTCAGCATAGCTCTTCCACGGGTAAGACAGCAAGGTATTCGCCCGGCCACCCTGAAGTTCGCCTATGGATAATATATTTACGAACTTAATTATTAATTCAAAATTCCAAACCAGGTTTCTAAATATTCAGCCATGCGCCTCTTAATATTAAATAGTCTAGGAACTTCAGAATCCGGGTAAGTTTTGGCTTAAGTGTAAATCATTACGTCACTTAATGTCATTCCTAACTGACATAATCTTGTACCAACATACTGATACTATATGTATTTCCATAAAAGCTTTGTTTCACCCACTTCAGACCTATTTCGCTTGTCGGATGTCCTTTATGTCAATCACTTGTTTTCTATTGAAATATTTGAGACATTCATTGAGGTTTGATGACATATTAATATCATAGCGGACGCACTGTTTTTCGCAGAGTGAGTGAGGATATCGGAGGACCTTAAAAGAACCTCATAAGCGGTGTAAAAAGCCGGCAAGACAAACAATGCATGGGGTGTGGCGCGGTTGTTCGCGGCGGCGGAGTTCTTTTACCATATAGGAGACCCACCTGCTCCGTTGTCCGCTGTAGAATTAACAAATATAATGTCTCTATCATATGTTCTATTATATAAATGACATTGCATCGATAATTAAAAAATATGACTTTATTATTTATAGTAGGTTAATTAAGAAATAAAAATTATGTTTAATTTCGAGCATATTGAGATCGGTTTAATTATTTTCCAAAAATAACTTTATTTCCCGTAAATATATTATTTATTTGACTGTTTGGTTGGTTTTTTAATACGGTTAACTACAGTTTAAAGTAGTAAATGATACAATTATTACATCCATAAAACTTCACAATTCATCATCATCATTTCAATCGTAGGCCTCCCCCTTATTCACATAATTCGTTTTGAATATCACGAGTAGACATACCTACAGAATATTAAATACAGTGTAAACTCTATATAACGTCACTGAATTGACTGTGCATAAAGATTTGTCGGTAAATCGAGAGAAGAAAAGGTGGATGGAAGACAAGCTAAACCAACTAAAGCCAATTGATTTCGACGCTTTAGGGAGTTTATCGTTATATCGAGGGACGTTACATGGAGTTTACACTGTATATAGCAAGTCCTTTTCATTATATAAAAACACAATTCATTAATTTTCCTCAAATATGAACACCATTAGCAATAAAGCTAAATTACCATACGAGTTAAAATTATTGACACACCGGTCCCTGGTAGTTAAAAAATAAACACAATTATGACGTCGGTATGTGTTTTATCAAAGACAGGGGCTGCCGGTCACATTTTATTGTTAATTGTCAATATTTGAAAACCCATCGGACAAGAAACGTACTCCTCACTTTACTAAAACAACAATTTCATATCCATGTTGGCTTATTGTCGGTGATTCAGAGCCGTATATTTTTTATGGTATAGCGGATAATGGAGCAGGTGAATCTCCGATATGGTTAAGTAACACCGCCCGCCCAAGGGCAACCGCGCCTGTCTGCGCATTGGTTGTGTTGCCGGCTTTAAAGGCCTCCGATATCCTCACTTACTTAGCGAAACACAGTGGAAGAACCGTTTCAAGTACAGCTACCATTTCACGCTGAGTAATCTGTGAGCCTGTGGTATCACTTCAGAGCAGCCGGCGCATTTGTGCATTAGCGTATGCTTCAGCATGGTGCGTGCGAGATTGTTAAAACACTCGCCACTTTTAAGCCCTCCCAGAGATCAAATAAATTATAAATTAAATTAAAATTGTCCGCACTGGGATAGAGTCCCGATGCTTCTCGCTTCATGGCAGACTTATAAATCTATTTACCCTCGAGGCTTTCAAAAAGGTTTTATATTAGTTTCCACAACCAGATAAAGCACGAATAATGACATTATGGTCAAGTGCTTAACAATTCACTGGACACCAGATTATCCGGAAGAAAACAAATGGCATCAATGTCAAAACTCCATTAAAGTTGCTCCAATAGAATCTCCTTTATCGGATACATTGAAAATTGACAGTGCATTAGTAGACGGATATTAAGTTAACCGCGTAGGTGGGATCAAAGGGAAACATTACGCGTTCGACTGAACGTTTACAGATAGGGCATATTATAGAAACGCCTTACTCTAAAATTTAAAGATTACAACTTTATTTACTGCCTTCAAACGATTTGATAATCCACGTCTTAATTAACCCAGCCTGGGCCGTCTGTTGCGTTTATCGTGGATTGGGTAACACGCCACTTAGAAGTTTAACACAGGGGCATAAAGTTCAATATTGAGTATGTAGAAAACGGCAATTTTGAAGCAATAATTATTACAACTGAGAAATCAATGGAGGCGGTGCCTTACATGTGTTTTCTCGGTTAGCGATATCCATTTGTAAAGGGTTCGATTAAAATTGATATTTTAGTGTTATGTAACCAAATTCCTAAACGAAAATTTTAGTCAAATAAAAACTCCTTACTTGTGGATTAGGAAGAATATCATTAATTACATTGGAATTCAAAAATTAGCTAATAGCCTGTAAATATATCCTCACTCACTCAGCGAAACTCAATATTATATTCTATTTCAAGCTAATATTCTGCTAGGCAGTGGTATAACTCCGAGCGAATCGGCTCAATTTATGCGTGAGCATTGCGCCGGCATAGGACCTGCCACGGCAGAAAATTTAATTCTAAGCAATTATATTCAATAAGAAGAAGGTAAAATATGAAACCAATATTCCTAAGTTAACTTTAGGCCCGCAAAATAATTTGATTTGACAGTTGGTGTCTCTGAGATGGTATTAAGTCGTGGTCTACCCGCATTTTATAAGACAAACTAAGACTGTTATCAACTACCTACAGAATAATTTTTTATATATATCGATTCGGGTGCTGTTAGAAAGTAAATAGTGTAACGAACCGATATGTTTATATTTCTAAACTTACTAATTTAGAAATAATACTTTAGAAATAGAAAAGATTTGTTTGTTTGTGTGAATTGAATAGGCTACTGGACGGATTTGATAAATTCTTTCAACAAAAGTAAGCTACATTATCTTCAGTGAATGTAGTCTAGAATACATTTATTATGTTAGGGATTTATATTAAAACTCTTATATGTATAATAAATTAAATAATAATTAAATAGTCCGGACCGGGATTACAACCCGATATCTCACGCTTCATGGTACAAAAGGTAGCATGTACCTAATCTAGTTGTCTAATTGTGTTAAGTGTTTTGTCTCGTTTTTGCACCGACAAATACACATAAACTAGACAGTGATAGAATATCTAAAACACCGTTGTGAAGGTTCGCTTATAAGATAAAACGGTTGTTTATTAATAAATTTTCAATTCAGTTCAATTATCAATTAATCTACCTCCGACGACACTTCCTAGCTCTTCAGGTTTTCTAACCAATTCGATCACAGCCGTAGTCCATAAATTAATGAAATGGCGTCGTAAATCTTAATAGTAAAGGATTGACACATTAATGACACAGTTATATAACCGATTCAAGTCACCTGCAATAATATCCAACTCCATTTTGTTTCAACTTTTGTTTAGATCGATTGGTAATAAACGAGGTGGCTGATCGTAAAGTTTCCTTCTATCGGCTTTTGTTCGTTTGTTTATTGCTTACACGATTACGGCTGGATTGATTTGGCTACACTCGATATGACGGAATACAAAGCTTTATTGCCCATAGGTACTACTAATCATTCATGTTTTGATAATTGTATACGAATACAATTAAGACACTTTTGTTCTATTGTTATAACGGACAACGAAGTAGGTTTAGATGGTAAGAGATGACCGCAGCCTATAGAAAACTATGCTGCAATTCACGCTTTCGTTGTGTTGCCGGTTTTTAATGCCGCGTAAGCGGCATCCATGGTGGATCTCTAATACCATCACTAGATGGCACATAATACCTACAAGTATATTATTTCAAGCTGGTATTCTGTGAGCTCATTTTATAACGGACGAATCTGACCCAATTTAGTGCGTCTTACATCATAAATAGAATAACTTAAAGTAATACACAGTAATAATTTATAACGCAAGGATTTAAAAGCTTTAATGAAATCCATATAAAAAATCCAGTTGATGTTGTAAACAGTGTCCCACTGAGAAGCAATAGTGCCTAAATGTAAGAACTAGCCAGTCTTGGTCTCGCGCCACTACATCTCATATTGGTCTTGGTCGCAATACCAAGTGTTGCGCTCCCAGTCTTGGTCTTGGTCTTGCAAGTCTTGCAATTACCTATAAGACTATTGCTTTTTATTAAAGTTTAAAAGTCTAAAAGTACACGTTGAATTTATAACATCTTTTTATAATTTATTGAATAAACAAAAACAAATAAAACCCTCAACATTTCTAAAGCTCTGGTTAAAATAGAAATATTGAAACAAAGTGTGCCTAATATAACTTATGTAAACACATCTATTACCGTTGTGCGGACATATTTAATTTGACAACATCGATTCTCGAGTCGGTCATAAATAAAAAATCCAATACGACATCAGTTCATTAGGGTCATAAGAATTCCACGATATAAGAAACCGCATAATTACTAAGACGATTGGTGTTAGTAAAACGTTTCATTTCACGGACATTAAACCTTTTGAATTTCGTTTCACAGCTTCGTTAACGTTTGACCCAACTTTTGACGTTTGATTCATTCGTATAACGGCAAGTTGTGTTCTTCAATATCTTGCAATACGTAGAATATTTTTTATATTGTTTTCATTTAAATCATTACCGTTATAATGTTCAGCAAACTCATTAACCATGAATAGACATTATTTTATATCTATATCGAGTTTGACCCCCGGTTCAAATAAAAATGTATTCGGTCTTTGGAAAGGCTTGACAGTGGGCCGACGAGTAACACTGTCGCACCCGTGAAAAACATGCCGGCTCGACGAACTGATACCATGCCCTCTCAGGATACCGTAGGATAAGGATATCGTAGTCTCGTGAAATTATCCTCTCAACGGGCGTAAAAAGTCGGCAACATAATCATAACGCTAATTGTTCCGCGCCCGTCCCAATTATCGTCAGCTCCGTTGTTATACCATAAAATAAGATTTCATAATTGTATATAAACTGATTTTTTAAATATTATAATAAGTTATTTTCAATCCGAATGAAGTTTCTGGACGATAGAACTACTGATTCCTTCATGTACCTACCTATAATATATAATTTATCTTAAACTACAAAATATATCAAAAAGTATGAAACGCAATGAAATGTCGCTAAATAAACAGAATTAAGTAAATCGAAGAGTTTTGAGGGCATTCGAACGAGGAAATACAGCGTGAAATTTTTTCTTCAAGTCAATCAATGACTCGGACTCGTAACTCGATACAATTTATCGGTCGTCCATCAGACAAATACGAATGCAAACAAACGAAAACGTCGTAAACGTTCAAAAAACACACGAGCCCGTAGATAAAAACATCAGAGTGACAACTCGATCACGATCCGATGGCGGGGCGGACCCGAACGAAATCCAAGTCGAGACGAGATGCGGACAAGGTCACGGCTCGTAGAAGATTAATGTCGGGGCCGACTCGAAACAGGATAAGGATAGATTCGAAATTGATTCGCCTAACAAGCCTCGATTCCACCTCACATTCTTTATCGCTTTTTGGCGTTTGTGTTCTGAATTACGCTGCATTCGATCCTGTTATTTTTTCTAGCGAGCGCTTTTTCTGCTATTATCAAATTGCGTGGCAAATAAGCAGCTGACTCGTCTAGGAATAAATGGCCTACCCGTACCCTCTCCTATGCTGTTGGTAATTTTAGGTTTTGGTAAGTTCTTGTTTGTAGGTCTACAAGTCATAGAATACAAGGTGCAGGTGTAGTACGCTACTGCGTAACTTAACTTAACCTACTAACTTATACTTAAGATGCATTAAATAAACTCTTAGATGTGGACAAGCATTTTGTAAGGTATTTTTTCATTGAATCAGCTTCCTTCAGAGGTATTTCCAGACCAATACGACTTGGAAGCCTTCAATAAAACAGTGTAGGTATCCCATAAAGGCCGGCAACGCACCCGCGGCTATGCAACGGCTAGACGTGTCCATGGGCGGAGAACTGCATATCATAGGTAAGGTCTCTTGCTCGTTTGCCACTGTTTTCATAAAAATAAAAACAAACATTGAGAGGTGATAAGATGATACTTGTGTTCTGCCTCGATGTTCGATGGTGAAATTCGGCTGCAGATATTAAGCAACTGTTCTGAATAATCCCCTTATAAAGTCCAAATCAAAAATCCTTATTTCTTATTCGATGACATAGCCACTTACGAAAGTCTAAAATAAAGTTACAGTCTAAGTCAATCTAGAAACAATTTTTTTTAAACTTTGTGTTTACATTATCATTGCGAAATGGAGCTACTAGCATCCAAATCCCAAGCGTCAACTGCTTAAGAACTCTACTTTGTCGTCTTTCTCAAAATACAAATTAAATTTATTTAGTGACAATTATTAAGTATATGTCTTTATTTTTTTATGGTATAGCAAACAACGGATCAGGTGGGTCTCCTATATGGTAAGAGAACACCGCCGCCCATGAACAACCGCGCCACAGTCTGCGCATTGGTTGTGTGCCTGCGTTTAACGCCGCATATGCAGCATTTTATAAAGGTCTCCAATATCCTTACTAACTTTGCAAAACACAGTACAAGTCGGTACTTGTTTCAGGATGAGTATTCTGTGAGCCCGTGGTATCACTTCAGGACATTTTTTCTTAAAAAAGTTTATCTAAAACATTAATATTATGGATTAGTAAGATATAATATATTTATTAGTTTATGAAGCCTGAAGGTTGATCATCGATTTCATAAACTATATATTTTCCATTAACGTTCTAATAAAATATGAAAACATCGGGAAATTACACACAACCTAATTTAACTGAAATATTTCTCGAAGAAAATCGCTCAGAAACAATTCCCTCAGAGCCAAAATATAAATTGTCTTACATTCGTTTCATAACAATTTACGAAAACGTTTCTCGAAGATAGTTTGTCGTCAACTGTGAATAGTTATTTGGATAACTTAATTTTTACTGCATCATTCTTTCTTTTCGAGCCATTTACTCACACCACAATCCATTCCGATAGAATTTCAAAATATCTTCTTCACGTAACTAAATTAAGCTGTTTGTACGCTTTGGACTCGTAAAGTACTGAACCATCATCATCATCACCAGCCTATCAAGTCCATTGCTGGACATAGGCGTCCCCCAACATGGGGGGTTGTTTGCCTCAATCACCACGCTTGGCAGGCGGGTTGGTGATCGCAGAACATCTGCTGTACTCGGAAGGGCGCTGCTGCACACCCTCCGGTGAAGTGTCCTTTAAGTACTGAACCAATTATAATACAATTTTGCAGCTTTGTAGTGTATTAAACATGGGTAGTTTATATCTCAAATTATAATCGCAATGTGATATTATTGCGTATTAGTTGTTCACTAAAAAAAAAATTCTCTATTAATTCCATAAGATTAGAAAAAGATGGTCGTATGTTTCTGACTGAATCAAGTATACGTCTAAAATAAAAACTGTAGGTTATACGAAGTTCACCTGTTCCTCCATTATTTAACATATATAATAATAGTATAAACATACAATTAGGTTAAAACTCAGAATATCTATTAAAGAAATTATTTAGGAGCTGCCATCGGGCCACATTGCGCGCCTGCAGGCGATCCAGTCGCGGTTCATGCGAGTCGCGACTGGGGCGCCCTGGTTCGTGCGG
>DWCF01007488.1:0-10613 GCA_018230265.1 Delias oraia
TGGCTAGATAATTGTTAAGTTAGTCATCCGGGCATGATAAAAGGACCACAGTGTACTTCAATAAGTCGTTCTTATAAAAACAAACAAATTGTAACAATTATCTACAAATCAAGTCTTAATATAACATTACTTAATAAGACTAGGATCTAGCTTACAAAAACGACACATGTTTATCAACAGCAGAGCAATTAGTACTTTATGGGTAAGAGATCACCACCGCCTATGGACAAGTGCCACGCAGTTAGGGCTTTGCTATCCTTACACCGGAATGCTCACTTCCTCAGTGCAACACTGTACAAGTCATAAAGTCTACTGGTTTTCTGTGACCTTGTGGTATCATTCCGAACGAGGCGACCAAAAGTGTGCTTCAGCTTAAGCTTCATTTGTTAATCTAAGAAGATTATAAATACTTAAAGATTTCATACATAAAACCTTTATTAATAACATGTATGTAAATTTTAGAAACGTAAGGGTAAGATTCGTGTTGACTCAACAAATTTGTCTGTCGACTGTCCCTCTAGTAGCTTGGCACAAATTGTAGTTTCTTCCAAATTGCAAGACAAACGACCATCACAATTTTTACTGAATAGATATTTTCTGTGGCAGTTTCGTGTTCTGACTACACCAGATAAATCTCTTGTCTCAAACTTTATCACCCACAGACGCAACCTAGTAGAATACGTATAAATGATAATCATTTACCACTAAAACTAAAAATCAAATTGAATTATCAGAAAGCAATATACTTTCTTTCATGTGTCATATTTATTTATCTAAAGATTCACTACCAATATTCACATATCTTGAGATCAAAAAATTTATAATTATCAAATATGTAATAAGTTAATGAAGTGCATTTTTAATTGACGTTCATAAAATTAAAGACGGTATTTTGTTTGTCGTTCTATATACAACTGAGCGTTTTTAAAAACACTACCGCAAACCATCAATCTAGTAAGCTGTATGTACTGTTATTTTTAAATCAATACCACTTAGGGAGCTTCAGAAAAAGAGGATACCTATCACTAAAGATCCGGCGACGCACCCAAACAGTAGAATTTGGAGATGTGAATTAATCCTCCGATTTGTTTGCTTCCAATTTTCATAAAAAGAAGGTTATGATCTTATCAATTCTACTTGTATTTTTTTAATAAGGCATACTAGTAAGTGTTGGAGTGGAGACCACAGACCAGCAAGCGCAGCGTGGGCCGTTCACCCACAAGGTGGACAGACGACCTTATAAAGGTCGCCGGAAGACGCTGGATGCAGGTCGCCTCCGAAAGGTATACATGGAAGTCCAAGGGGGAGGCAGATGTCCAGCAGTGGACGTCTTGCGGCTGAAATAGTGATGATGATGATAGTATTACTAAAATTACAAACTTTTCAATTTGACTCGTTCATTATCGAATTTATTAGTATATTCATATTTTTTATCTCAACGCTGAAGCAAATCTCTGTTACACGATAAGTTGCGAGTCGTTACGAGTAAGCGATGCACGTGAAATGGCAGGCGGCAGGTTATCTGATGTCAGATGGGCAGCTAATGAAGCCGTAGCGGTAACGAGCCCGTCATTAGTGCACTATCTGATTGATATCTAGTTCTTGGTGAAGCTAGAAATGCTTACATTCCGAATCGATGAAGCCGTTTCGCTATTCTTTTATTGCGTCGTGGCCGACGCGGACTTGTAAGCTACGTGACATCATGACGACCAGGTTCGATCATCCGTTTGAAAAGAATTTATAATATAATTAATTAAGTGTAGGTAATTTGTAAAGTGTGTGCTGAAGTATATGCTGACGCACTAAATGAGTAATCTCGAACGGTGTGATACCACTGGGTCAAAGAATAACAGCGTGAAATTGTAATTGTTTCGCTGAGTAAGTGGCGTTACCTTAATCCATGTAATTTTGCAACGTATTTATAGTAAAAGGAGCACATCAAACTCTCAAAGCTTAATCAAAAACTCTATAAACGATGGATGCGTGGCCAACTTAGCTGCATGCTACGCTTTTGCGATTAGAAGGAACTGTGAACTCTGAACTTCCAAGAGGAAGTTAGGCAAAATACAATTTAAAGAAATTGATTGAATAATGACGTATGTTAAATTTCTTCTGGTAAAGAAAGAACAGCTTTTCTTTTTCTAATAATAGTACTACAAACTGTATACAAACAGATCTAGTGGATTGGTTATGCACTTACTACAAACGAGTTGAAGTATATAATCCAGTGGTTAGGGCTAGTGGCCTAGTTAGTTTATTGATCATCCGTCTTCTATAAATTACCCTTGTTTCCTGTCAAAATAATCACTCATTTCGTCTATAAACTCACGCCTGCATTTAAATTAAGAACAATAAAATTACTATTTCGGTCATTAGCGTCCATTTTACGTCACTTCCCGTTTGGAAACGCTTTCGTTATGCTAATTACTTCCTCGGTACGCCTAGAGGATTACCATTATTACTAATATGAATGGCTTGAAATTATATCTTATGCGTCTAGATACAATGGTTGCTATAGCAACGCCTATATGCAAATAGTCCAGTTAGAAACCATTGTATATTAATATTATGGAAATATGTTTACTATCTATATTCAATAGGTACATTTTCTAAAGTTATGTATAAAAACCAAAAATTATAATCAATTGAAATATTATTTGCCTTGGAAATATGTGTTAACAAAGCAAATTTTTGTAATATGTTTGTAATATACTGTACAACGTTATTTCCAATATTGGTAGTGCATAATTAAACCGGTGGACGGATATCACATAATAATGTTAAATAAATATTGAAACTGATACAATATCTATTGATAAGAAATTAGAAATTTAGACGTAAATTTGGTAACATCTTATTGGGCACTGTATTTTCTATATACATGACACGGGCATGCTTTAGACAGTATACTTAGTATTTAGCTATACGTACAAGATACCTAGACTTCATAGCCAAGATCAATAACTTTCAATAGGCACTAGGCAGAGGTTGAGAGCTGAGATCGATGAACGATAGCGCACAAGGGGCCTGTACCGTTAGCCATTACTTGATAATATCTGTAATATCACTAATGATTTGATAAGTTTCACTAAACAGATTATTATTTGTATCTATTAAACATTAATAGCTGTTATAATAAAGCTAAATTTAACTTCGAGGTTTACAGTTATTAAGAATAAATGAATATATGATTCAGCTTATGCAAAATAATATAAATTATATTATAGCCCAAGTTCGTTCTAAATTCAAATACGGCCAACTGCGCCCCTTTGATAAGAAAGGTTCAAGGGTGATTCCCCAAAGATATCTGTAAAGGGTAAGTAGTATTAAACATCCGACACAGCCGTCTGTATGTATTATTTCTTTGAAGATATAAAGGATTTGGTTTATTTAATTGAACTATTTGCTAAGTGAGTTTTTAATCACATCCGTGTTATAATGGAAAACTAAGCTCTGATCAACTACTTAACTGTTAAAAATAATCAATGAAACAGATAAAAACGTGTTACATATACAGAAATTTTAATTAAGGAACTTGATTTTTTTCCTCAATAAAAGTGTATTATTACTTAGCTATATAGATAGTACAGAAACATCACTTAACTTGAGTCGGTGTTATGCAATAAACCATACAAATATTTTCGATAAAGGCGTGTCAGTATGGCCCGTTACCAGGAAAGATAGAAATTCGATACAGAGATCAAATAATGGCAACTTTTATCGAGTGCAAACATAGATACACGTATATCTTATCACGGACAGATAAGCGAGAGCATGATAGGTACAATGCTATGGAGGTGTTACGATAAACTGTTAGTATCTATAAAAACTAGGGAATAGAATATGAGTGCAGTTTTGAAATATTTACCAAGTACTGTTTTAAATTTTTAATATGTTACATAGATTACGAAGATTTTCTTTTTAAATTGCCTCAACACAAAGATACGGACGTTATATTGCATTGTGATGCGAAACTAAAAATATACTCCTGAGAAATACATATTTAAAATGCAATAAAAATATTTACAACATATTCTACCCACACAGAATTCGTTTGCGACGGGCAAAACGTGAGTCAGTACCACGGTGACGTCATAAAGCAGCCGATACCATCGACGAACATCGTGCTTAAGAAATAAATAAAAAAGCGTATTTTTACGTTCACTTGAGGGACAACTGAGAGCAATTTTATCAGATGCGAGATTATTACGTAGGGCCCAAGTAATAAAGTAGCTGTATCTATTAACAGAGACAGTCAAAACATACACAAATTTATCACAAGATGAAAAAAGGCTATTTAATTAGTTAATTGTGTTCCAAATTTAAGCTTTTTATAAAGATATAGTTAGCAACGCTAAAATTAAAAGATGAAGAGATGAAATTTTTAAAATTATTATCCACAACGATATATTAAATATAATAAATATTAAAAATTAATTAACCTTTTGAAAGTATACCTATTTCACACAGCCAGAACGCCTTAAATACTAAATTTACAGACTGTTACAGAATGTCTCGAAATTCGGTCGGACTCATTCATTTTGAATCACTATGTTTACAGTAATATTAAGGAAATGGAGTTTTAAATATTTGAAACACTTAAAAACGCGAACGCAACAATTTTATCACACGGCTATAAGAATTAAATTACCAAAGAGATGGTGTTAACTTAACTTGTACCAACCACTATATTGTTTGGCTTTTACTCTAAAAACCAGTTACCAGAATATCGGTAATAAGATGAATTTAAAGAAATCCTAATGACTGCCATTCAGTCTGTTATGTTTCTCGTTTTCGTGGTGTAATCAGATTGCATTGTACAGTCAGTATAAACACAACCTTACCTACTTTTAACAATAATAACTAGACGCCTCTACTTAAACTACATACATTAAACCTTACTATTACAATATTACAGGTGGTGTTGCCCAAATGCAAGACCAAGACCAGACTTCGCCAGTCTTGGTCTTGGCCTTGGTCTTGCGAGTCTTGCAGTTACTTATTAGGCTATTGCTATTTAATGAAGTTTACTTCACATCTTAGAAAAACATCGGAATAGGAACATTTTGAGCTGGAATTAACATAGACATAGTAAAGACCAAACAGAATTATAAATGTCTAAAGATTTAATGAGAAATTCGACAAATAGAGACCCTCCTAAGCTTACCCTATAGGTACTCCGTGAAGTCCTGCAAGACGCAAGAGTCTTGCAGGGTCAGTCTTGTTCTTGCGTCTTGCTGAAATTAGGCAGTCTTGGTCCTGATATTGTTCTTGCATTAGCAAGACTGACTGCAAGACTCCTGGATCTTGCGTCTGAATTTGGGCAACACTAATTACAGGTATTAATGGAGGTCCAAGGGGGAGGCCTATGTCCAGCAGTGGACGTCTTACGGCTGAAATGATGATAACAATGTTTAAATAATTTAAAAACGAAAACTATTTATTATAAAGTTCTTTAAAAAACATTGTTTCTATAACTTATAACAATCATCATCATCGTTTCAGCCGTAGGACGTCCACTGCTGGCCATAGGCCTCCCCTTTGGACCTCCATGCACACCTGTCGGAGGCGACCTGCATCCAGCGTCTTCCGGCGACCTTTATCAGGTCGTTTGTCCACTTTGCTTTTGGAATCAATTATTTTTGCCAATTTATAACAATACTAACACTCTTTTATATTATATATATGAATTATACTAAAATAGTGCACATTTGCGCGTTTTTTGACATCGCTACTATCGCATAAACTGCTGAGTGGAGCCAATTAAGCTGGTTAAGCAAGCACTGTAGTTTGTGCTGATTTCATGACGTAATTGCTACTTCGGTTGCATTACGGCTTCAGAGTTAAAATTGTTTTAAAGTTTACCTACCGCTATATAATATTATTCATTGCATAATTGCCGTGCTATTTACGAGTTTTGATAAAAAAAATTCATTTAGTGTCATTAAATTAAATATTCCCATAAAGAAATTACATAAGTTTATACCTACCTTTTACTTACGATGCAGATACAGACGCGCGGAAATTTTTATAAAATATGGCTATTTATTTATTACATTAGGCCTTAAGCGTGTTTCTGCACTCGGCCGCGATCTCGACTACGTAGCCGCGATTTATACGTTCCCATAAATACATTACCGATGTTGGTGAGTATGTGATGTGAGTGCACAAACGGCCTAACACAAGTTATAATAATAATTATTATTTTTATAGCGAACAACGAAGCAGATGGGTTTCCTATTTACCATATAGGAAGAACACTGCTGCCCATGGACAACCGCGCTATAGTCCGCGCATTGGTTGTTAAGCGCTTAAGCGTCATTTTTAAAGGCCTCAACATATGCTTCAGCATGGCTTTCCCACGGGTGTGACAGTATTAAGACACTCGCTCGGCTACTGTTTAACCCATCCAGAGACCGAATAAATTATAATTTATAATTGTCCGGACCGGGATTCGAACCCGATACCTCTCAGTTCATGGTAGACATATTAAACCACTTAGATACGAGGCTCTCAAGGAAATTAGGACGTACGTATTTATCTTAAAAATAATTAAGATAAAGCGATAGTTCGTTGATTATACTCAGATCAATGATAGTATTATGTGTGTATTCTCTCACCCCACGGCCTACACGTTCTCCGCACTCGGTACAAATACGGACGTAGATTACGACTTGGAATATCCAATATTATTTCTCTACCTACCTCTTGCAATATTGGTTTTTAGATATGAACACGGTATTCGCAACAATATGTGGAACTAGCCTTCAAATTTAATCTAGAAATAGTCTAGGTAAGCGTCTTTCTTTATAAATGTGTAGATAACCAAGCGCTATCGAACGAAGCCAATGAACGTATGTCTAAAACTAACATAGTTTTCTGAATATCAGACCCCATGATATACATGATAACTATTTAGTAAGACTGGAATTATTAAGAGAAAATGTTATACCTTTCAAAGCATTATTCATAACAATATATACGGTAGTATCATATACTTATTACATGCTGATGCATTAGTTGGGACTCGTACGTACTGATACAATGCTACAATACAAGGCTATAATGTTAAAAATAGTAAATAAAAACGATACGTTATTTCAGTTTTCAAATCAAAAAGCTATTTACATCGGAACCATTGTGCGTACACATTTCAAAGCGCCCCAGTAAAATTTAATCGCACAATAAAAGTGCAATAAACACAAACTACTTGATTTAGAGGCAACGACGCGTGAACGGCAGATAATAGATGAAATCATATGATTAATGTTCTATTATACAGTTTTTATCGATAATGATAAATCGTGATATCTGATTCCAACATTATTCACTTGTGCCCACTAATGGACTCTTGCTTTGGCTTCGTTTTTGTAAATATTTTTTATGCTTTGCTATCCACACAAATCTCAATTTGAAGAGCAGTATAGCAAGAAAACTTCAAACCCTCTATACATTTACGAAAACATAATGTACATGCGCAAGAATCTTAATAAATTCAAATTAAACGGCGAACACCATAATTTTAATACTAGAAATAAAGATAAAATAGCGGGTACCTAGTTTTAGGTTATCTAAAACAAGTAAAAAGACTTTCTTGGGGAACTGTGATCATAATAAAATCCCTAAATAGATAACTGAACTAACAGAAATTAAATTCACGAATCTTATAAAAAGTTCTTTAATTAAACAATGTTATTATAACATAAACCAATAGATAGAAGAAAAATATGCATGGAAACTTTTGCATAAACATTAACAGGTACCTTTTGAACTGGCCAATAGCTTATAAATAAACCAACTATTCTAAATTATAGGCGATAAAAAATCTATCTCTACTAATATATCTTCCGCACCAATGGTAGCTTTACTACTGTAAATCGACTTGTTTAATCGAGTTATTTGAAGAAATGCGACGTAAAAAGCCGGAACACAACCATTACGCGCACAGAAGCGCGGTTGTTCGTGGACGGCAGTGTTCTTTTACTATTAAGGAGACCCACCTGCTCCGTTGCCTTCCATAGATTAAAATTACTTATTTTTGTTCAATTTTATAAGTACTGAGTAGAAAAATATATAGCCTACAGTTTTTAAAATAAATGTTTTATACATACATAGTTGTACTATGACTTCTATAATTTCATACACATTTTATAAGGTTTTATGATCCTAATAAGTAATTAACTTCACAAGAATGTGCGTTCTCTACCTTAAAGAATACTGTGGCTTCATTATAAAGATATTTTATTGTTCTATAACAAAAGATAACGAACGAAGGAATTTTTATATATTTCATTGTATAGAAACAAGCCATTATTTATATTAAAAATAGCTTTTTTCTTCAATCAGTAAACTTAACCGTAGTATTATATAAAATCAATACAATTTTTTAAAGAAGTTCAAACTATACCATTTGTTCTAATACACTAAGAAAGTCATGTTAGAAACAGCATTAATAGCCTAATAGCCCTAGCACACGGGTTAAGTGTCGACGACCCCCACAAAAACCATTATTAGACTTAATTCTCCGCACACATTTCACACATTGCCAAGCCAAAAGGGCCGTTATGACTCTCCAATGTCAGTGTCATATAATTATACGTAATCATGTGATATTAATTATGTATCATTATTTTATACATAAACAATATCACGCAATACAAAACAACAGGCCGTCGGTCTGAGCTCAATCACGACAATCTCATCAAACTTCGTAAGTTCCTCCTACTTCTTGTAAATTGCCCATATTTTTATAACTACCGCCGAAAGTAGTATTAATTGATGCATTATAAAGTTTAAAACTGCATTGCATACTGAGCACGCAATAGTGCTAATTTTGTGTTGTACAGCATAGTATTTAATTAAATATTGTGTATTTAAATGTGCAACTAATCAAATTATCAATTTTAAAATTTATAGTTTTAAAAAGGTTTTCTCCTAATAAACATTATAAGTCACATTTATACATTAATAAGATCTATTAATGGCCACTATTATTTTATAATTATATAAAATAATAATTATTATTATTATAAATATTACATTAAAATAGATTTTAAAATTACCGGGTAATCCATTACGATTTTGTGTACAAAATTTCAAATATGAAACCCTAAAAACATATAGCAAAAAGGATAAAATGTAATCAGATATTCTTTCTGAAACCTTTTCTGTTATGAATACATGAATTGTTTAATCCTGGCTAGTGTTAATTTAGGTATAATTTCTTAGATTTAATTTACATTTTTCGATCTATAATGTTTATATAAATCCTACTTATTGTACACGTCTATTCATGTTTTAACTTTTAAAATTTAATTTATTCGGCCTTTGGAAGGGTATGACGATGGCCGGGCGAGTGGCATGGCGAGCCATGCTGAAGCATATGCTGACGCACTAATTGGGGCGGATCGTCCGAGGTGATATCACGGACTCACAGAATATTCAGCGTAAAACGGTATTTTTGCTGTGATTCGTAAAGTGAGTGAGGCTATCGGAGGCCCTTAAAAGTGCCGCTTAAACGCCGTAACTAGCCGACAACACAATCAATGCGCGGACTGTGGCGCGGTTGTTCATGGGCGGCGGTGTTCTCTTAAGGAATTAAGAGATTAATTACCATTAGGAGACTCACCGGCTTCGTTGTCTGCAATAGAATAAAAAAATAGTGTTAATGTGAATATTATATGTAGACTAAATTCTAAGCTCACTGACAATTATCAAATGAACTACCGTTCTGTTGAGGTGAACGATCCGCTAGTCAAATAAAGTTGGTGCAAAGTGCCAATTTTATCACCTCTGAGTTACACTCGCACTCAAAGTATGGAACGTGCTTGATTGCATTCATGCCAATATTTATCGTGCATACACTACAGCTAGTAATGATTGTCAATTTACATATACATAAAATGACGAGTCAACACTAGTGCTAAGCAGTTGTAATATTAGTCAGACTTTGCTCAATACAAGCTTTTATATTTAAGTATGAAATTGCCTTGTCATATGTAGAGAACTTCGGCCTAACTTCCAAATTTAATTTTTCGCGTGCCTAGAAAATAAAACCCTAAAAATAACACCGAAGATATATTTTTGGAAATTACACCACAATAAGTAAATATTTACCTTTCGTAAATAAATAACCCAGTTAGTAATGGGGCATAGAAACCTTCAAATACTTTAAATAAACTGTTTATACTTTACCACTTACAAGTTACAGAAACTACAGCCCGCAATAGTGTGACCTTCGTAATAAATTGAGCAAGAAACGTGTCTTGGTATTTCGTGAGTTAAATGTACAAGTGTTTTTTTTATAATCTGTAATTATATCCTCACCGCTAAATGGTGCAAAACATAATAATATAGAATGCAGTAAAAAATAAATATGTACACCGCTTTTGTCCGGCTGTAAGAGTGAACGTTCAAGGATTTATATTATCGTATTATTATTGTTATTAATTTTATTGTTTATTGAATTGAAAATTTTATAGTTAATTTATACTGTGTAAATGATATAATCAGTGTAATTACGATTATTTGGTGCATATACTACAATCTTTATGTATTTGAAATTAACAAAGATTTATCTAATTAAGGATTAATTTACTAACTAAGTAAATTAA
>DWCF01007489.1:0-10612 GCA_018230265.1 Delias oraia
CCGCCGCGGCGCTACGCGCCTCAGCCGTTAGACGCGAACGCGCCAGAGTTCGTGCCTGCCCAAGCCGACAGCGGCAGAAGCTCGTGGGCATCGAGCCCGCGCTCCGACAGCGATGACGAATCGGATGCAGAAGAACACGTGTGTGTTCGTTGTGATAAAACATTCAGTCTGGGTCCCGATAACGACTATAACGCTAGAGAGTGGTGTGTGTATCATTGGGGACGCTTCGGCACCCACTTTCGTTACTCGTGCTGCGACGGACTGTATGGCTCGAGAGGGTGCGCTATCGCATGCCATCACGTGTGGAATGGATTGAAGCCGGGCATGAATGGACCGCTCGACGGCTACGTGCGAGCCCGGCAACCGAGAGGAGGTGTTTTCGCCCTCGACACAGAGATGTGCTACACGATGGCTGGCCTCGAGCTGGCCAGCATTGCTGTGGTCTCGGCGTCAGGCCGCCTTATATACGAGACGCTGGTGAAGCCCAGCCTGCCGTTTGTCGACCACAACACGCGCTTCTCGGCCATCAGGCCGCACGACTTGAAGCGCGCGACCAAGACGCTGCGAGACGTGCAGAACGACCTCCTCAACTTCATCGGTACCGACACGATACTCATCGGACACGCTCTCGACAACGATTTGAGAGCGCTGAAGTTGATACACTCGGTTGTTGTCGATACTTGTGCGCTGTACCCGCACACGCGCGGCCTGCCCATGCGCCGCTCGCTGCGCTCTCTCACGGAGGAGCTGCTCGGCCGAAGCATACAGACCAACCACGGCCATTTTCCGCTGGAGGATGCCAACGCCGCCCTAGAACTGGTGCTGTTTAAGGTGAAAGACGAACTCATAGAAGACATACCGCCCCTCATTATGCAGCCATAGTCCTATTTCGTGTCGCCTAAGTGTAGTGAAAAAGACGCTCTTAGTTTATAACGTTCAAAATTCGGATGATTTTCAATGGCCTTGCCTTCGAATTGCATTATGACAATAAACGTATTTTTTTTACAAAACTTTGTTTTCAATATTCATCCTTAAATGGGGCAGTTTATAAGTTGTATGTTTGTATATATTTATTTGTATATAGTATTTGTAAGTTTACAGCAAAAAAAAAACTCAAAAAGGTTTTACTGTTTAATTTGATTTAATTTTACTGTTATCATGCTGTTAAACTGGGCTCTATGTAACATAAGCTCTGTTATAAAAAATAACTAATTATGGTTAATCTAAATTCTAATTCTAAAGTCTAATTCAATTAATATTATTCTATAAAGTAATTTATTTTTCACCCCCAAATGTACAATTTATAGTTAAATTTAAAATTGAAACACTAACAAATTTCACAAAATCGAGTCGAGACATGAGAGAGAGCGGCAATCTGTACTAGGGTCGAAAGTCGAAAGCTGAACGACAATCTTTCTCACTGGACTGGCGAACATTGTTGTCGCCTGCTCTAACAATATTAATTAGGCTAAAATATGACATCACAGTCAACAGATCATTAAAATTTGTGTGTACATATTGTAAACATAGCGTATCAAAATTTTACAAAGTAAACAACAATTACAACAATATTTACTAACCTGTTACAAAGCCTCTTTACTTTCCTAAAATCTAATATTAAATTGTATGATGTATCTTATGTCTAAAAATTCACTTATAATCTTGCCTTACTATTTTTATAACTCCCTTCTTATTGGAGGCCCTTAAAAGTGCCGCTTAAACGGCGTAAAATCCGGCAACACAACCAATGCGCGGATTGTGGCGCGGTTGTTCATGGGCGGCGGTGTTCTCTTACCATATTGGCGACCCACCTGCTCCGTTGTCCGCTATACTAAAGAAGATAATAATATTATATTATATATATTTATATGAAAATAATAATAGAAAGGAAATATTACAAAGTAGAAGAGCTCTTAAGCAACACCGTCTTTTAGGATTTGGATTTTAACAACCAGTCATAATATTAATGATAACATAAATAAAAATCAACAACGGCTCACTTCTTCGAAACTGGGTGAGTATGTTAAAATTCTAAATAGTCTTCAAGAAGTATATAAAAAAAGGTGTTTAACTTTCAATTAATTTTCGATAGATTTTAACTAATGAAAAGCCATCACTCACCTAGTGTCAGTAAGTAATGGCCAATAGGTATTCAAAGATTATCTTAGATACAAATATTTAGCCACAGCATCAACCGAACGGCATTACTTACTACGGAATCGTACGCATAACGTTCAAGACGCCCAGAGCAGGTCTCCGGTCACGTTACTCGCAGCACTGAGCGGCAATTACTGGCCGTGGTCAAAGCCTTTGAGATTAATCAAGAAGCAAATAGGTGTACGGCATGACGTCACGGCCAGCCCGACGCCTACCTGTTGATTATTAACATATATCTGACGTGGATATCCCTCGACGTGAAACATTAATACTAAGACGAAAATGTTGATCTAATGGTTTTAGTTTAAAAATTAACTGATTCAGAAAACACTGAACTTAAATGCTTAGTTTTAAACAAGTCTCTTTTATGTATATTTTATATGATTTTAAAATAAATAACAATTTCTTTACCATGCAAATCGTCACAGGAAAAAATGATGAAAATGCATGCATGCATCTTTAAAATAGACGTTAAAAATGTCTTATGGAAATAGATCACTCTGTGTGATTGGAAATATTGAAAGATCTCAGATCTTAGAGAGGCTGAGCGGCCGTACATCATGCAGTAAATGTGCTGGGATTTTATACAGGTCAACAAACGTTATGGCTTCGTATTAAAAATAAAAATATTAATAACGTAAATTTTCTCAATTTCTTCGAGGATTTAAACGAATACTATTCATTTTATTCAAATAAAAATATTTTTAAATAATCAATTCATTAAACTTTACAAGAATCATTTATTTAGCGACTAATTTCCGATTATACTCATAATTACTCCAAATTAATAATGTATTCAGTCATTAAAAGGGCTTGACAGTGGCCGGGCGAATGTCAATACTGTCTTATCGGCGAGAAAGCCTTTTGCTGTCACCCCAATTGGGCTGGCTCGTCCGAAGTGATACCTACAACAGACTTACAGAACACTAGCGCGTAGCTACTTGTTTAGGATATCGGAGGTCAGTTATTATAACGCTTAAGCGGCTTATAAAGACAACACAACGCGCTGCAACAAAGCGCTGCTTGCCACTCGACTGTCCAAGGGCGGCGGTGATGTTTTGCCACACAAGAGATTGTTCCATTGTCAATCCGTTGTAATTCAAAAAGATAAACTTAGTGAAATTTTATCAATTGCCGTCAATATACCCAATAAAAACTCAAGTATAATTTCCACCGTGTAATGAAGAATTGAAGGCTACAAATTGGACTAGAACCCAGAGCCGTAAAACCATTTAAAAATAACAATATGGTTATCTGATTATGTCTGGTTTCTGCCGGCTACTCATAAAAACGCACACTACAAAACTTTCCAACTCAAGAATCACGATGAAAAACACCGTTAAACTTTTAATTGTTTTACCCCAGGAAGACAAAATGTAAGCGTACATACAGAAATGCATAACATTCCATTAAACTCACGGCGAATCAACTATTTGGAGCAATTCGTGTTAAATACAGTAAGAGCTTTCATCTTAATACGTTGAAATAAGACGCTAAATATAACTTTCCTATTATCCAGCGATAAGGGCGAAACTCGCTTGACGCACAGCCAGCCGAACTAAACTGCACATCTGCTTTTAATAAGGAAATCGCAATGATTTATGCGGTTCTAATTAAACGGTTATTAACTCGACAAGTCTGAGTAGTTAAGAGTTCATCTTGTGAATTTATTCAATAACAAGAAAACATAACATATAGACACGCCGTAGTCAATGATTTTTATTTTACATTGGATTAATAAGTTAAACGTATTAAACGTAGTTAAACATATTAAAAACTACTGTTCACATCCCGATCCGTAGAGAACCGTCGGTAAATTAGACCGGGTTCAATTTTTCATGCTATATCCTTACATTACAATAATTAAGGTTTGAAGATATGTCCACATCCAAGTCCAGATATAATATAAGACGTAATCTTTAAAATGAGTCACATTTGAGCCAAATCGGATCTACCAGGCGGGTCCCTCAATGGGGAAAGATTAAAATGGACAAACGTGCTTTATCGGCATGCTAAACTCAGTTGTCATCTGGTTCCTCCTTCTCATTCAGCCAGCGTGTATGTAATAGTTAGTTTGATAGATAATAGTTCTCTAGTTTTTGATTTATGTATAATCAGAGTATCTATCTAAACCATACACGTTATTAAGAAGTTTTTATTTTACTAATATTAACACATGAGTTACTCACAAATACCATGGTTTCTTTATGGAAACGATGGCAAACGAGTAAAAGGCTCATCTAGTATAAGCGGTCCTTCGCCAATGGACACCCCTTAGCCCTTGCTAGGCTCTGTGTAAGTTGCCACCCTTCAAAGAATAAGCAGCTGATTCTACAGAGTGGCGGTGCGCGACAGGAAATGCCTTAAAAAACGCTTACTTGTGAAACAAAAAACATCGAGGTGATACGGACGAAAATTACTCGATGATAAAATTCGCCTACGTCTATTAATCGGTTCAGTAGATCCAGAGATTAAACCTAACTACGTCAGAAACACACACACTAAATTATTAGTATAGATGTATATATATATATATTAGTATTAGTAGGCAGTGGGCACAGCAGCGTAATTCAACTCACACGTGACGAGCGGTGGTGGCATGTGAGTCTAACAATATTTGCGTAACCGAATATGGGGTTGTATCTATTTCGGTAGTAGCATGACATGCGCTAATCAAAATATTGATAACAACATTTTATTCGCTACAACAACGATACAACAGAGATCTTTTCACCCACATGCGGACGCCCTATTTGGGCCGGCTCGTCCGAAGTGACACCACCGGCTCACAGAATGCTCAACATGAAACAGTACTTTATAAATGCCGCTTAAGCTGCGTAAAAAGGCAGCAATACAACTAAAACGCAATCTATGACGCGGTTTTCCATGGGCGACGTTGTCCGCTTTACTATAACAAAATGTATCTAGGCTCTATTTTGCCTTGTTTTACTCAATGAGGTCTTAAAGGAAAAGTTTGAACAGTGAGTTCGCTGAGTGAGTGAAAATACCGAAGGTCCTTGAAATTATACTACTAAGCGGCGTAAAAAGCCAGCAATACAACCAAAACGCGGTCTGTAGCGCGGTTGTCCATGGATTGCGGTGTTCTCTTCCATGTAGGAGACACACCTACTCCGTTGTCGGCTATACCATAAAAAAAGGAATCCGAATATTTACCCTGAAAGTGTCAAAAGTATAATACACAGTCACATTTATCGTCCCATTAGAGAGCGGTTAAAACTTCAAAATCACTTACAGGCGACACGGAGGGGCTGCAGCAACGGGCAGCCATTAAAACCGGCACGCACTGAACACAATTTTTTTCACATTCCCTTGCAACATTTTAAAATTGTAACTCATTATTATAAATCCTTAGCGAGGATACAGTTTGTACAAAACATTTAACAATGTACGTGTAGGTATATATATTTTTAAAAGTACTTCAATTTGACTCACAAAAGCTTACTTTATTCACTATTAAATAACCTAGATTTTTTAAATTATTAATGGACTTGACAGACGTCTTACTCGGTAAAGCCGCCTGCCGGCTGCGACTTACGTGAAAAATTGTTACAATATTTTTTTTATGCTATAGCGGACAACAAAGCAGGTGGGTCTCCTATATAGTAAAAGAAATCCGCCGCCCATGAATAACCGCGCCACAGTCCGCGCATTGGTTTTGTTGTCGGCATTTTATGCCGCTTAAGCGACACTTTTTTTAAATAATAATAATTAAATGTTTATTACATGTAACGCCCTTGTTTAAGGTGCGTTTTTTCTTTAAAGTGTGATACTAACTACTCGTACTTACTACTGCTACATATTTTTATTGATTGGTTAATAACCAATTAATAAAAGGACAAAGTTTTCTAAGTATCTTCTTAGTACAGGCTTAAGATAAAACATTCGCAATTATAACAAGGTAGTCTCACACAGTTGGTGTTATATCAAAGATGTAAAAAGTGATAATTTTGTAAGAAATATCGTAAAGCAATTTGGAGGATTCAAGATTAATTTTAAAGCGAATAGCGCCGGCAAAAACAAAAACCTTGAAAGTTCTGAACTCGGACGATGAGTTATACAGAACAAACCCTTTCTAAGTGGCTAAATGGAAAAATACGATACTCAGACCGCTGGAGTTTTGAAGAATCAAAGCTCAATTTATTTACTTTAACCAAATCGAATGATAAAATATTATATGTAATTAAATAGTGGACTTGGTAGACGTCGTTTTTGTTGGTGCGCCACCTACCACGTCCGAAGAGTTTTTTATGGTATAGTGGACAACAGAGCAGGTGGGTCTCTTATATGGTAAGCAAACACCGCCGCCCATGGACAAAGGCACCACAATCCGCGCACTGTTAGTGTTGCAACCTTCTTTCGCCACTTAAGCGGCATTTTTAAGAGCCTCCGATATCCTCACTCACTCAGCGAAACACAGTAGAAGCACACCTACTGTTCCAAAGTACAACTACCATTTTACCTTGCGTATTCTGTGTATGGTATGGTATTATAATGCAAATTGACTTAAGTATTATTAGAAATCTTTTAAATAATCCCAGACAATGAACACTAGTAGTGTTACATTTAAAACATTTTGATTACCATACAGGAGACCCACCTGTTCCGTTGCCCGCTATAGAATAAATAAACACATTTATAAGAACAGGCTTTGTTTTACTGTAGACAAAAGAGCACTTGCAGTAATAAAACTAGACAAAACCTTATATAAATCAATATCGTAACATTGTACACTTAACATCCTTTGCAATAAAAACCCCTGTTTAGCAATTATAAGGCGCCTTAAAATTGTACCGTTACGCAGCATTGTCCATATTCCATACACTCCAAGCGTTTGGCCCTAGGACAATGGGCGAGTGGACGAAGACTCGGCACTCCGAGGGCGTAATAAATTTCTCGTAAACAGTGCACGGACTTGCTTGTAAATTTCAATACACCTAAATGTGCGACACGCCGAGACCAAGGCGAGATTATTACGTGCAACAAAGTTAACTTTATTGTATATTGAACGAGCGTTTCATAACTCATGGCCGACGTAGAGAGTAAAATTTCTTCATTAAAACTAATGTTAACTCGTACCGGAGAAAAAAACCGTCATCAAAGAGACATCTGCCTGCTATATTATTCGTTAGGTATATGATAGAAAATTAATTCTGCGTGAACAATATCAGCCATTGTATTTTGGCAAGAGTATCGACTACTGTTATACCTTAAAGGCCGGCAACGCACCCGCTTCGCGGTTCGGGCGTTGCGTGTTCGTCGGTTGTGAAACAATTATCACAATTTTCCTTTTATTCTGACTATCGACTCAGCTGTAAGGCTCTCAGACGTACGCCTAGAGAATCACCTAATTCGACACCGCCTGAATCCATAGCAAAAAGTTCACATTTAACACGAAGAAACATTCAGCTTAGAAGCGAATGTAAAATAATGAAGACATGTATGTATAAATTAGTTAACATGCCCAGTGTTTATGTCCGCGGTTCACGGCCGCGCGACGACGCGACCGTGCGAACTACGCCCGTCTCTTTCCACTGGATACATACAAATCGATAAACAGTACCGCCGTCTTTGTCGCACGTTGATTTACGTTATGGCATTTTTACATCGCCTACTTCTGCGTGTTGGCCGTTTATAGAGAAGCTATAAAATGATAATACATTACATTTAATTACATAAAAAGCAAATAACAAGAGTCCTTTAGTACAATATGTATCGAATATTGCTATGTAGATAGTACAGCCGCATTTGAGTACGTATCCTGTCATAAATTGTCGCAATAATTTCTTCTCATTAAATTCTACACGCTTTGATTATTTTAAATTATGCCTTCAAGGAATGTCTTCTCTTTTTACTGGTATAGTGAAAAACGGAGCAAACCGATGGATCTCCTATAAGATTAGAGTACGCCGCCGCCCATGTACCTACAACGGCGCGCCATAGTCCGCGACTAAGGTTGTGTTGCTGGCTTTTTACGCCGCTTAAACGGGATAATTATTGTTTTCCAGAGTTTCTATTGGTAATTATAATGTTTGGTGTTGGGGTTTAAACATTTTTTTATAGTAGGGTGCTGAAAATAGGCAATCAGCCACTTTTGCTGGAGCATACAGCAGAACGCTACCGAACGCTTTTAAAACTTCACTTTTTAACTGTTATGTATCCTATTTTTAATTTGGTAAATTTTAAATAAATCATCAACATATCAGCCGTAGGACGTCCATTGCTGGATATATGCCTTCCATTCGGACCTCCATGCATACATATCGGAGGCGACCTGCATCTAGCGTCTTCCGACACACTTTATAAGGTCGTCTGTCCATCTTGAGGTTGGACGTCCTACGCTGCGCTTGCTGGTCCGTGGTCTCCACTCTAATACTTTTAAATAAATATGTCATATAAAATATTTATTACATATTCAGCTATATAATATATTATTCTCTAGTATAAAAATACAATGGCATACAAATATCACGATTCATTGGATTTCCAAGCAGAATTTACGTAACATAAAAAGTCGTAGAGCGGCAACGCAATATATGATATTTTTTTTTGAAAAAACGCATTCATTTTAAAACTATGTCCCAGCCTACACTATATATAGTATATACCGGTATATACTATAATTTTTTGGTAGCATACGTAAAGTCTCGCGTAATTACATCAAAGTAAACCTTTGCCAGTAGTCAACTATTAAAATTTAACTATTAAAATTTAAAACTATTAAAAAAAACATTTCTTCATTCTCTAACATAGGTAACATATGTACTAAGCGGAATATATGAACTTATTTCACTATATATATAAAAAGATATATATAAAGATATAGTTAAACCATAAAATAGCTCTAAATTGTGAAACCAAAGAAAGTATACCGACGTATCATTTAGTTCGGCGCGAGTGGTAATTAGAAAAATGGAAAATGATGAACTTTCCTGTTAAACGACTGTGCTGCTATAGTATTAGTAACTAATTACGCAGAGTGCAACACAGAGTCAGTTGTGTTAACGGAGGTACACACGCTCATGCGAACACCATACGGTTTACGGATTAGGGACAATTCCGTTAAGAGAGAGAGATTTTATTTAAGAGCCTCGTAGCTTGATGGTTTTAAAAGTGTACCATGAAGCGAGAGGTATTCAGTTCAAATCCCGGAAGGGCTGGACAGTAGCCGAGCGAGTGTCTTGGAGAGATCTGTGGGAGAGCCGTGATGACGCACTAATTGGGCCGGCTCGTCCGAAGTGGTACCACGGGCTTACAGAATAATAACCGTGAAACGGTACTTGTATTGTGTTTCGCTGACTGAGTGAGGTTACTGAATGCCTACTAAGTTTATCTGAAAAACGCGGATTGCAGTGCGGTTGTCTATGGGCGAAGATAAGAATGATGTCACGCTGGGAGTTCTGTGAACCCGTGATATTATTCCCGGACGTGCCAAGCCATTTAAATCTTTTCAAAATCGTTTATTTTATTTAATATATTAAAATTATTTTCATTTTTATTTATTAATTAAACCAAGTTTCCACAAAATTATGGTATCCCCATCTAATGTTATGTCTGCGACTGTGCTCCGACAGTGAAGAACAAAGGGTTTGAAAAATGCGGCTGAATTAACATCTCCTTTGTAATCCCGCGATAAGTACAAATGTAAGAATTCGCAACAACACATGTCATACGAGTAAACTGATTGTAAAACATATTTTATGACGAAAATAGTACAACATTGCCTTCGGTGGTATTTCCAAGTCTTGGGACCATAAAAAAACGCGTACCCATCCCTTAAAGGACGACATCGCTAGGCGGCGGACCGCTTATCCGAGGAGAGCTTGCGGTCCGATAGCCTCTCGATTTATAAAATAAGAAAAACAAAGAATATAGGCGAAAGTTTGAACTGCAACTTGATCATTGTTGCAATCAATTATCAATTCATAAACCTAATCAAAAATAACCTAAAAAAAATTTAACTTAAACCTTTACTCAAGTTTATTTTAAACAGAGGCAACGAAAGAAAAGAAACTCACCGGGCCGGATCCAGCATCATTTTGTGTGGCCTGTGGACAAAAACTACATTAGAAACATAAAAATAACACTAAATTATAAATTCACAAAACATTTTAGTAGAAAAAACCAAATTATCTATTAACTATAGTTTCAGGGTTAAAAAAATACAAAAACAATAAATTAAAAATAAATCACTCAAAAGAGCACCGCGCCGCTACTTCAATTCATAAAAACCTACCCTTACTAAATTGGCTACAATAATATATTCTTAAGGTCTCTTGTCTCGTTTTTGCAAATACAAATTTGCGAGACGGTGATAGGATACATTGCTAGGCCATTGTTTCAATCAAAACCATGCTTATCAATTGGGAAGTTAGTCATCCCATTATCACCAGTTACTGATAACGATTTTCCTTTTAAATTTGCAATATAATCAAAG
>DWCF01007490.1:0-10611 GCA_018230265.1 Delias oraia
ACTTCAGATAATTTCTTCCCGTCAAAACTCAAGTTACCAAGCTGCTCGCTGTCTAATGCCATCTGAAATATTTTTGTGTATATTTATATTTGTTTAAAAGTTCTAACAGGTAGTATGAATTGATTTATAAAGTAAAAGTTTAACCTAAAAAGCAATGTTTTGAGATTTTACTAATTAGTGCTATCATGCTAGTGGTCATCTGATAACAAAAAAAAACAATCATTAATTTGTAATTTTTACTAAACAGATTGTAAACTTACTTTTGTGATAGACTCTTTGGACCGAAGATTGGTGTGAGAAAATTTGTAACAAGCAACTGTAGCATCTTCTATCATTTTATGAAATTTCTCATTCTTAGCCACAAAGTCTGTCTCACAGTTTAATTCTACTAATGTGCCATGGCTATCATCGAATTTAACTGCAATTAGACCTTGCAGTGCCCTCCTTCCCGCTAATTTTGTAGCCTTCGCCCAACCCATAGCTTGAGCCTGCTCATGCAGCCACACCTCAGCCTAAAATTGAGAAACTCTTACATATAACCAATAGTATATTATGTGATATGGAATATACAACATTTCAATGTTTTTAGAAATAATATTTTAAATAAATTAGATACTACTATAACTATATTATTTATATATTTTATTATTAATTTCATTGCAAAAGTATTATTGTGCAGCAATATGAATTTATATTTATACATTTTATGTATATGTATTAAAAAATATTTCTGCGTATGCTGGGATCTGATTATATTGGGTATGCAGATAATCTTCTTTGAGGATTATATCACAAAGTGAATTTCTTATGTAATGATTTACTTATATTTTTCTCAAATAAAAAAATAAACTGATTTTAATTAGTACCTTTTTACATTTTTTAATAAAAGAACTTCTATTTTTCTTGGTAAAAACAATGAATATTTTTATTCAATAATAATATAATTAAAAAATACCTTGTCAGAATCATTATTGTGCATTTCAAGAGCTTTTTTGCAGTTAGAAATTGTGTAGCCAGTTTTCTTTCTCAGTTTTGCAAGTAAAGAGGATTCAGCAGCTCGCCATCTTATAGTAGTGTGGAAATTTCTGACTAACTGCAATAACATCTAAAATTTATAAAGATTCAGTTAATAAGAACTCAGAGCAATACAAATATTTTGGATTAAACATTTATGTTTACTCACAAAGAAAAGTAACACTGTTTTAACAAGGAGTAGATTTAAATCAAAATACATTAAATAATATAAGTACTTATTAATTTTAATCACATTCACTTATTTGTTCTTCCATTTGTCATAACAGATGAGATGATGATTATAATAATAGATATTAGATGATTTTAGTTAAGTCTACAGTAGTATCTACTTTATGATATCATCAGTTATTAAAAGCTAAAGCCATGGCAAGGTCAAAACTGTTTAGAATATCAAGCATAAATACATTGCTTTTTGTTATTATTATTATATTATTTCATAATATGATTGTACCTTATTACAGTTTTTTTCATAACAAATGTATACAGATATTCTGATTATTAACTTGAGTTATAAAAGAATAATAAAATATTAACATGTTGTGTATCGGTTATTAGTATGTACTGAATATTTAAAAATAAAGTCGATTCTTATCTCTCTGTATAATACAATCCTGGCCATCAACGAAACTGTATGAGGTTGCCATGGTAAAATCAATAAACAATGTTTTTGCAGATAGCTTTCGCTACCTAAGATTGCATTCACTAATTTATACATATTTATAGAGCTTGTTTAATAATAAGTGTGATATTATTTATTAGCAGATCGAGTAGGAAAAACAAATTCTGATTTACCTTTATCTCGTGTCTTGTAAGTATATATAATTTCTATTGAGACCTTATTTGTATGGTCAGTTTATTTCTTCAAAATGTCTCTTGTTACACTAGGCTTGGTAATGATAATATATTAATTTGGATTATCTTTTAAATATAAACGACCTAGGCTATAAGAAATTATTCCCAAACTTAATGGTCTTTTGACAGTTACACATTGGTGTGATTTAGAATGGGATTGACATATGACATAGGCAAATTACTTTGATCATAATTACTGTTGTATATTATACATATATCTTATAATAAAATTAATAATAAAGACACTTTATTGCACACTAAAGAAACGTATACGTAGATTGAAAAATTATAACAAAAGGAGAAGTACAATGGCGGCAAGCGATTTCTTCCGGGCAACCTTTGTATGGACTTTTAAAGAATAATTTAAAAATAAACACAAGTGGCGCACAAAGAAACACAATAATATTTACATCATATACTAAACACAATATAAAAAACATATAAAAATACAAATAATAAAATAGACAGTAAAAGGTAACACATAAGATAAACAAAAACAAAATATACCTTTTTTTATATTAACGGTGGCAAACAAGCATGAGGCTTACCTAGGACAAGCGGTCCTCCACCCATAGACACCCTCAGCCCTTGGAAAATGTACGCTCTTTTCTTGATGGTCCCCAAGTCGTATTGGTTTGAAATACTCCCGCTGGTAGCTGATTCCACAGAGAGGTGGTGCACGGCACAAAATGCCTTAAAAATGCTCAGTTGTAGAACGACAAATATCATGCCATCACAAGAATATAGAATGCACGTGTCATAATAATGTTGATTAGTGATTACTGTTGGTATGTTAAATTTATTGACCTGTTCTGAGGGATTGTATGATAATCATTCATACATCATGAAGAAATGAAATAAATTTTCAGACTTCAAATATGCAGAAAAACAAGCCAAATCGTAAAAAGGGTCAACCAGCACCATCAACGTCTGATGTAAAGCTTCCGAAGATACCGAGGATTAAATTGCCAGCGGATTTTAAAATACGAACCCAGCCACTATTTTCTCTTCCTGAAGAAGTCTTAAAATTGCCTCCGCCAAAGTCAAAAGCCGCTAAAATTCAGGCTTCTAAAACGGCAGTCAGAAAGAAATCTAGTGGTAAGTATAAATATATTAAATTTATCTTCAAGTTCTTAGCAACTTTGTTATTTCGAATCCATAATGAACGCAACTAAATAGCTATTTATCGTACTTTCACAACAAATTAACGTGAACTAGGTATTAGGTACCTAAAGACAAAGATAACATAATTAGGTTTTATATAAGCAGTAGGTATCGACATTATATTAAGTAGGTAGGTATGTCTGCTGTAGTACGTGTAATATTTTATTAAAATTGAATAGCATTTCTCTTGCAACACTTTCAATATTATTTAAAATGTATTTTTATTATATTACAAATTACGAAGTTATATATACTATCTGTATATACAATTATATATATTTACCTATACTATAATTATATAATATATATATACGAATACTACAAACGAAATATACGATATACAATTAATGTTGACGAATGTCGAAAAACGATCCCTCGTATTTAGAAAAATATCTAAGGTGTTTTAGTTTTCGTCTGTATTTTTATTTGTTATTATTTGCGATCAGTGATGCAAAGTTTCACGGCAATGAGAAAAGCTCGAGAGGAGTTCAGAGCAAAGTTAATGAATATGATTTGCCAATCTGAACCCGGCGAGGACGGGGACATGGTACCTTCAGCGGAAGAGAAGAATATGCTGCGTTATTACTATTATCTACGATATGGTATTGATACAATACACGTCGCGCCGCTTGATAATAAAATTATTCTAAAGTTAGTATTACATATATTTTTTTTCATAACACTGGTGGCATACGAGCAGAAGGCTCACCTACGGCAAGCGGCCTTCCGCCCATGGACACCCCTAACCCTTGCAGAGCCGCGGGTGCGTTGTCGGTTTTTAGGAAAGTGTACGCTCTTTTCTTGAACGTCCCCAAGTGGTATTGATTTGGAAATAACCCTGCTAGTAGCTGAGTCCACAGAGAGGTGGTGCGCGGCACACAATGCCTTAAAAAACGCTCAGTTGTGGAACGACATACATCGAGGTGAAATCGATGAAACTAGAATGAATAATGAAAATAGAAACTGAAAATATTATACTCTCGAATTTTGCTTTAGTGATATAATATATATAATTATATGATAGTTTTCTTTACAAAAATAGTGACGTCTCGATTTTAGAGTACACAATTTAATACCCGCTAAATTGAAGAGATGGAAAGAAACACTTTTCACGAGCACAGACGAAATGAGGGAAGACTTCATGATGAGTATGAAAAAAGCTATTGTCGATTTCGTATTAAAGGATCCCAATACGGTTTGTATGCGTGCGATGTAAAGTTTTAATACAAAAATAGCGGTATTTATTCAAATCTTTTGATTCATTAGACTTGTTTTAAAATTAACTAAGATAAAAATTACGATAGGTACAATCAGAGGGAATTTACATATAAAATAACCTTTACGATCCCATTCTATAAAGATATTTATAATATTTTTAAATATCAGGAAGAGTCTTTGGAAGAAGAAGACACGCCACTAAAACAAGAATTGGCTAAAAAAGACGATGCCTGGAGAAATCGCTACGCCATCGCTAAAAAGTTTGTGACTAAGAATCTTCATAGTGTCAATCCGTGCATCGCCCAGGTGCTGCAGATATGGTGGAAGCAGTTCAAGTAAGGAAAATTTATTGTTTATAAAATCTTGCCTTATTATATTTTTATTATTTAATTCCTTGTCTTAAAGCCTATAACGTATCATTCGCAAAAATATATTCCCATAAGAAAAACAAATGTATCATTCGCAAAAATATATTCCCATAAGAAAAACAAATTTCTTTTACATTTTTAAGGACAAAGAACCATGTGGGTCGCTTATATGGTAAGAGAACACCGCCGCCCAGGGACAACCGCGCCACAGTCCACTCATCTGTTGTGTTACCGACTTTTTACGCCGCTTAAGCGTCATTTTTTAGGGCCTCGGATATCCTCACTCACTCTGCAAAACACAGTACAAACACCGTTTCACGCTGAGTATTCTGTGAGCTCGTGGTATCACTTTGGACGAGCCGGCCCAATTAGTGCTTTAGCATATGCTTCAGCATGACTCTCCCACGGGTAAGAAAAAAATGTTTGTTTTAAAAAGGCGTTTTTCTCGTCCTTTGCTCTGATTCTATTATGGAGAGGAAAAAGTGGATACGAATGAGGCTTGTCGGCTAATAAATGAACACCTTTGTTTCAACAGTGACCTTCGTCTTATAAGTATGAAGGACATAATGATGACAAACGAAGCATATGAAATGCAGGACTTCTGCTTTGTATGCAAACGGCATATTGAAGCTGCAGGGAATGTGCTCTCAATGCAGTGGATTCCCACTGTGCAGGCGGTTTTTCTCCAGGTATACGACACGTATCGTATTCATATGATACGAATTATATCTAACGTTCATTTAAAATAAATACAGAACAGAGAATCAGAATACAAAGTTTTATTATTTTCAACTCCATGTTTGTCGTTCCACAACTGAGCGTTTTTAAGGCATTTTCTGCCGCCCACCACCACTCTGTGGAATCAGCTGCCAGCAGAGGTATTTCCAATTCAAAACGACTTGGGTCCTTCAAGAAAAGAGCGTATATATTACTTAAAAAGCTGCCGTGGCTCTGCAAGGGCTAGGGGTGTCCATGGCCGGAGGACCGCTTGCCCTAGGTGAGCCTCCTGCTCGTTTGCTACTGTTTATATATAAAAAATATAATAATAGCTTTAATGTATATAATTAGATAGTTTAAATTAATCTTCATTCAATAATTCTTCATAAATCGTTTAAAAAATAAAGTGTTTGATTTGGATTTTTTGTAAATATAATTTGCTTGATACAAAATTGTATATATTCTTTAAAGGGAAGTAAAAAACGACAAATTCCTGAGCCGAAGCAGGTGTCGAAAATGAAACATTTCTACAATTGCCTGGCGTGTATTATGACGTACAACTTGCAGACTTTATGCCTCAAATCTATGAAAGATTTCACCGAATATATTATGGATGTCGGGGTAACTTGAGATTCTTTAAATGAATTAAATATAACGCAATATTATTTTTCAATTATTTTTCAATTAATTCTATAATTGTTTATATGTATACTTATAGTATATGACGTAGAATCATTCTAATGTACACCAAATAGGAATCCTAATAACTTGTTTCTCAAGCGAACCTGGTGACGTAATAAATCGCCTGTCAAAATAACTCCCTGAATAACTTAAATTAAACGTACGTATCCGAGAACTTTTCAATTTTATAATCCTTTTCTTGATTTTCCAGGGCATGAATCAAGGGTTCGTAATAAATCTGACGTTTGCAAACGAAGCAATACAATTTGAGCCTTCGTTCAAGCAGTTCAGAGATCAACTTTGCCTCTTGTACGATTTCATAATGGATGCGTGTAGACAGTGTCCGCGTCTTGAAACTTTATTGTACCAGGACTATGTTATTACAAGCCGAGTTACGTTGCGAGTGAGTTTGAAATTAAAATCTCCCATTTTTTGATGAATTTTGATTAAAAACTATTCTCATTCTTTTAACCATTTGATTGAAATATGATAATAAAATACATTTGTGTTTGTGTGTGATAAAATCTTAACAGAGATGCATGGAAACTTATACACAAGCATCAACTGGTACCTTTTAAAGTACCAAACATAAACTAATCAACTATTGTAAATTTGGCTATAAAATGAAACCCTATGAGTTTGGTGTTGGTTCTTCTCTTAGAGGTATATCTTCCGAACCAATGGTAGCTTTACTATTATAAATTGACTTGCAAAAGTGCGCCTTACGGACCCTATTTGAATAAAAGCTTTTGAGTTTGAAGTATATTTGCTATTATTTATGTGTCACTTTGTAAATGGTTTATATTGTGTTGAACTATTTTATTTTAGCCTGTTATCGACAACGATTTAGTGGAGGGTTACAAAAAGCTTGTAACCGATCTGATCAACGATCAAAGGATTGGTCCTGAATTGAGAGTTCAAGATTTTGACGATTATGTCTGTTTGTTGAATGGAGTGGTGAGGATGAATTTATAAGCTACTAATTATATACTTTCAGATTAGTAGAAAAAAATAGAAATAGTAACAGTTAGTTAATTTTAAATTTTCTATATCTTGGTTGTTTTGAATTAAACAGATAATATCTGATTTATATATTTAATATTGTCTACTTAGTCATCATCACAAGTAGAGAATTTCATCAAAGCAATACCAGAGAAGACATTCGAGGAGTACTGTTGCGAGGCTGTTAGATATGTAACCCTGGCAAGGGAGATTCCTTCAAAACTTGAGGGTACCATATTGATTGGCATGTTTCTCATGCAAAGAGGAGACCTTATCAATTCTCTCAGAGGTGCCGCTACCAGACTCGCAAATACGCTGCTCAGACGCATGACCGAAGATTACCAGAGCATGATAAGATCGTGAGTGGATTTTTGTTTGAAATAATTTATTTAATTGCGAATTTTCATCTATGCATTAAAACTTCTTTATCCAATTAACAAATTAAATCGTTCGACTATCAATCGTATTTCTTAAATGCCAATTCTACTAAACTTTGTCTCTCGCTAATGATGCAACATTTTGATAAACTTATTGCCAACGTAATGGCTAACT
Organism: Delias oraia; assembly: GCA_018230265.1. NCBI lineage: Eukaryota > Metazoa > Arthropoda > Insecta > Lepidoptera > Pieridae > Delias > Delias oraia. The sequence continues at coordinate 7,590 of DWCF01007490.1, forward strand.
GAAACTATTAACATTTATTAACGTATCAATTAATATATTTTCGTAATTATTAACGCTTATCCAAAGTGATTTTTTGATGAATATATGCAGAATATACGAAGAGTACTCGACAATAGCGACCACATTGCTTACTCCACCGCCAGACACAGCTGCTTTAATGGACCTTATAGCGTACTGTAAGAAGGTTGAAGATGTTTTGCTATATGAGATGGAAGACAAGCTACGCAATGTGATGCGGTATATCATGTTCCTTGGCGATTATACCGCGTTTACTCCATTAGAGATGAAGGCCAATAATCAAAGCTATCATTGGTGAGTGCGTAAAAGTGTTCATTAGATTTATATACACCCCTCAGGTGATGATATGGTTTATTATTTAAAAGCCTTACAAAAAATTAATTTTCGAAAAACAATAAAAACAAAAGCTTAATAGTAATTGCATAATTTTGTTGTGTAGATACAATCTAAAGAGGACTAATGTTTTAATATGGATGTGTCGCTAAACGAAACCATAATATATATAACTTCTCTATGTAAATATTATATAATTGTTCCAAGGTACGGTCGCATGGCTGGAGTAATTGAGGAATCCAAGGTGATCTGCGATCAAAAGAAGATCGAGTACCAGGAACTGTTGAAAGTTAGTTTTACCTTCTAGTAATGTAAGTCTCAATACAACTAGGCGACATTTAAGAAAAGAGCATGCTAATTCCAACAAAGGCCGACATCGCACCCGCCGCTCTGCAAGGCCTTGGGGTGTACATGGACGAAAGACCGCTTACCCTAGGTGTGCCTCCTGCTTGTTTGCCACCATTTCCATAGAAAAAGTGAATAGGTTGGTTTTGCTGGATATAAAAAAATTAATAAAATAATATATTGTGTGTCTTAGGTCCGTATCGCTAAATTTATTGAGGATTTGGATGTATACGAGTTGCAGTCAAACGAGCTGCAATATTGGGGCGACATCAACGAATTGCCCAAATACGTCACCCGAGCTCGCCGCCTGGATGAAAAGTACGAGTTTTTGTTGGATTTCTAAATGAAATCGATGAGTCACACGTCAAAATCGTAATATACACAACCAATGCGCGGACTATGGCACGGTTGTTTATGCGGTGTTCTCTTTCCATATAAGAGACCTACTTGCTCCGTTGTCCGCTACAGAATAAAAAAAATCTATAATATAAAAATTCTTTTGTCACACCGTTAGTTACCATACATCTCCGAAACAGCTTGACCGACTTTTATGAAACTGTATCATATTGAGTAGGTCTGAGAATCGGCTACTATTTATTTTTTATACCCCTGAGTGATAAGGTTTGACCACTCCTAACATATTTTGTTTAATTTGTTTGTTTCTATTTTATCATTGGGCATGAAAAACTACATATAATGCTGCAATTAAACCCTTCTACCTCTATCCCTCATTTGTTAATAGGGATATTATTCATTTATACTATATGTGGCAAAAAGTTTGCCGAAGTTTGGAATATATATTATAAATATACGAGAAGAATAATAGTTTAGTAACAAAAAAGGCTAAAATTGATTGTTACAATGCCTTGTCTTAGTTATTGGGATATTGCACTCATCACATGTTCTGAATTACACTAACAGTTACTGCTGAACGACACCAGCAGAAGCTATGAACCTACACACTAAGCGATCTATGAAACAAAACTCGTGAAAATGTACATATAACTTACAGAATAATTATAAAACCAACACTAACCACTGTAAATAAATCTCCAAACGGTGCAGCAGAATTAAATTCTATTAGCGGTAAAATTATATTTTTAAAATTATATTTTATAATTCAAAAACTTATCTAATTGCAGATTGGCAATGGCTTTAGTTAAAATTGACCAATTTAATGAAGAAGAAACCTCATTTGGCTATGAACTGTCTCAATACCCAAAAAGGAAAACAGTGTATGATAAACTCGTTCCGTTTAAGAAACTATTTGATGCCGGTTATGACTTCCTTGAAAAACATGAGAACTGGATGAAATCAAGAGTATGAACTGTCATAATTTATGTTTTACTCTAACGATATTTGAAATAAACAGTAATATATGTAATTCATTATTATATTGTGTAAAATATTTACTAAAATCTGATCGTTTCATAATGTATTTTGCCTTATTTTTGCAACAGAGTGACAGAATATTCAACATCTTGTTTCAAGTATAGCGTAGTTAATAATTAAGTCTAATTTTGTACCTAAATCAAATTAAGCCGCCAATATCCAGATTATTCTCACATATTTTTAAATTTAAATTCATATAGGTGGGAAGCTTTGATCCAGAAGATATAGAAGGAGACGTGAGCTATTTCTACAAAATTGTTTACAAATTGGAAAAGTCATTCCAAGAGGTTCCAGCAACATTTGAGTTGGCTCAAGCTGTGCGGTAAGTAATGACTGCTTACTGATAACCGAAGGTATGACATTTATGCTTTATTAGCATAAATGTCACGAAATAATGCTAATTGTTTTATTATATTTAGTTAGATATATTATGTACCATCGGAAAAGTAATAAATATAATTATAAAATTTGTATTTAAGACATAAAATGGAAGAATTCAAGACAAATTTGCCGATCATAAATACTTTGGGTAATCCAGGCATGAAACCACGACACTGGGAAAAAGTGTCTGAGATTGTTGGTTTTCCGATAGTGGTAGACGATGAGTTATCACTAGAGAAAGTAATCGATTTTAATTTGGTTGACTATATTGAGAAGTTTGAGAGTATATCTGAGGCTGCAACTAAAGAGAATAATTTGGAGAAAGCGCTAGATAAGATGATGAAGGAATGGGCCGATCTTAAATTCGAAATTATGCCGTATAAGTAAGTATAACAGCTGTTAACAAAACAATATCAGTGATATAATCACCGTGGGAGAACCATGCTGAAGCATATGTGGACGCATTAATTGAGCCGGAAATCTTGTATAGATATCATGGAATTAGAATATATCTTATTGAAATGGCGAAATAATGACGTCAGCTAACGAATAG
>DWCF01007491.1:0-10609 GCA_018230265.1 Delias oraia
AGATATATTTTTTATTTTTCCCAGTCAAATTATAAAGAATCGTTTTATCGGGAACTTGTCCTGTAAAACACGTGAACCAAAAATATATAAAAGCTTTATAAATATAATATGCTTTCGTAGGTTGTTGAATTTGTTTTTCTGCAGTTCAAACTTTGCAGTTATTATACATGACACTGCATATATTTTATGCACTTACTACGACGTCATGAAGTACCTCTCATAATATGACAACGTATAGCTGCGAGCTATGTTTTAAAAAACTTATTGACAGTAAATCGACAGGATGCGGGTATAGTTGTATACTTTAGTGCCTTTAAGAGGTTGTTGAAGTCTAGTGACACACACCCGTGGGAGAACCATGCTGAAGTATATGCGGACGCACTATTTGGGTCGGTTCGTGCGAAGTGATAGCACGGGATCACAGAATACTCAGCGAGAAACGGTACTTGTACTGTGTTTCGCAGAGTGAGTGAGGATATCGGAGGCCAGTAAAAATGATGCTTATGTGACGTAAAAAGTCGGTAACACAACCACTGCGCGGCCTGTGCCGCGGTTGTCCATGGGTGGCGTATCTATGTGGGCGTATATATGTATCTCAATAAAGAAAGTCGTGTTTTTTTCTATTTAATACTCCTGAAGTAATTACTAAGTGCTAATCAGAAACGAATGTAACATAACATAACATGTATTGTAAATTGAATTTATTATCTACAACTTTTTTCACTAAAAACCTCCTTTCAAAACATAACACATGATTACCCAATTGAAACATGCCTAAACTAAACAAATGTACATACCACTCAAATGTATGTAACCCTCGATTTCATTCAGTTTAACAGGTGTGTTAAGTCAACAACACATTGTAAACAAATTGTTGAAAGAACCCAAAACTAGTTCGATATTCAAGACTATTTTATCTAGCTCACGCAAATTCTACACAATTTAATTCATTACAATAATCAATTCCAGATAGGTATCGGGACCCCTTTCGCTCTTCCTTCTATTAAAGAAAAACGCTATAGTAGTATTTTCAAAAATCCTTTGCAATTACTTTCTCATTTCTCCTTATCTTATCAGTTAGAAATTAGTAAATATCTTCAAGGTTATCTTAATGACAGAGTAAAATGACGCATTGATAACGTTACCTAGTAAACGAGTGACCACATTAGAGTTAAAATCGGCATTCAAACTATTACTCTTAGTTAACCTAAGAGTTAAAATACCTAAATCAAACACGGTTTTTTCGTAAAAAATTTTTAGGGGATATGAGGAATACTATGAAAAAGGGCCTCCTGTTTAGAACAAGTGATCCGCTGAATGTAAACTTAATAAACTTTAAAAAAAGTAAAAATGTATGAAGTATTTTATTTAAATATTAACGAATACAGAACTGCTGAACTGAACTTCTGAATCTTATTTCTATGTTACTATGTCTTTAATTAACAAATAGGTATACATAGGTAAGACTGAAACTCACTAAATACCTCACCAATTATTTAGAAAAATATAAACCTATTATGGCGTACTAAAAATAGTATTTCTTACATATTTACGCCTTAGTTTAATATGTTATAAATTTTCTATTAAGTGAAAGAACCTGACATATTTTTGTGTTAGACGGCGATAAGTGTGGGAGAACCGGCTTGACGGGGAACCGCAAGTCAACAGGTAGGGTATAGGGCACTGACCCAGTCGGTGCCATGAATGGCAACAATTTTCAGCTGATAGAATTATTATGTCAAATGAAATGGTAATCTACTTCATTTTTTATTTAGTACGTACAGGAAGTATTCAAAGAGTTCTTAACCCCAGTATTGCATTCAGTTTTATTATGGTTGATTTATCTCTTACTTGAAATGTATTTTTCTCAAGCGTAAATGAAATCTTTAAATTAAAATACTTGAGTAACCGTTATTCGTAAAGTAAATAAGTAGGTAACAAGCCACTCACCTCGCAACTGAACGCGAAACGCGTTGTTTCGAATAAGTTGCCAGCCGTGTCCTTATGAACCTAAAGGTCTACTTTCGCCGATGCACGCCAGAAGAATCAACCATATACGGCCCCTCTCTCGTTACTCGAACTTATTACGCGTTCAACAAAACAGTAACGTTCAATTGAAACGGTAAATTGCAAAAAAAATATTATACACTTCACACACACTAAACTTGTGACTCACTTAAGCACCGCACTATAATTTGAGGTTATAACGAAGTTTTTCGATTCCGGGCCACAAGAGAAAAGTTCAAAACTTTAGAAGTCAGAATAACCTACAATCAACTACACGACCCGATGAGGCAACGACGCCGCGCGAATGGCGACTAGCGAGACGCGAGTTGTAAGCACCGGCGTTCGGCATATCGCGACTCTACAATCGAGACGCAACGTGCCTTTGTCTCCTTTCGCCATGGCAGTCGACCGTTGAGAGAAATGCATGAACAGGCTATGCTTATAGTTTATTTCTATAGTTGGAAAGAGTCAGCGATATTCGCCATTTACAATAATTTTTAATATATTTTTTTAATACTATAGGTGTTTTTTCTTACCTTCCCCTTTTTTATAAAATTAAAGAAGTAATGAAACTCTTATAAATCTTTACCTTCATAATAAGTACCTAAACTCAGCAGGTGTTTAGTAGTTTATCATTATTAAAATAAAAATAAGAATGCATTTTTAAGTAATTGTAGAGAATATATTTCTATAGAACAAAATAAATAATAAAATTTTATAAAAATATAAAATGATTATACAATGAATGTATAAAATATATAAGATACATGATTAGTGTCCATTCAGATGAACAATTCTGTAAACACAAACAAATTATTTTTAAAAATGAATTATATTTATTCTACATTATCACATTACTTGATTATAGTTTAGTTTCTGTACATCAAAATTAATGTCACTATTTTTTAAATTTCTGCAAAACAATTGGAAGTTTAAAAAGTATGTTTTACATAATTAGTAAAATAATATATCATATAAGTAAAATATTATATATTCTTTCCCTATACATATACAGAGGTATGTTTAATGCTTAACTAATACTTAATATCATTGCCTTATAAGATCTGGTCCATTAGGTATTAATAAATTCGATGAACCTAATAATGGGTTCAATTGATTAGTTTGATGTATATCATTAATACGATATAAAACATCAGGAGCAACCTTTTTAATGAATGCAGTCCTCAATGTTAAAACTGCGGCATTTAAAAACCCAACTATAACATAAATGCCACCAATAATTGAAAATAGTCTTAACATAAATTGTAGTAAATTTTCCCTCTCTTGATACACTTGAATTTTTATGGCTCCCATATCATATTTAAAAAAAATTCCTGGGACACCATGAGATCCATGTGTGTGACTTATAGGTCTTTCTAACTCTTTAACAGAATATTGGAATGTTTTGATTGATTCAAATGTGGTATCAACATCTGTTGGCACAACTTCTAAAAAATATTGATATAACATATTTTCATCAGTTGTTATTTTTTCATCTCCTTCTAGAGGGTAAATTATCCCATTTGCTGGACTCCCGAAACTAAGACGATGAATTCTATGGCTAAAGTTTTGTGGTGTATCATCAAATAGCATATTAAGATGTATATGCCCCCTTGGTAAATGAAGACTTTTGCCTGCAGTTATATGAAAGTTTCCAGCTACTTTATTTAATATTAGAACACCATGGAGCCTACATGCATCAGGTCTTCTGTTTGGTTTATTTTTACGTGGTGGAATTGTTGCTCTGACAGAACCATGGCCTTTCTTCCATAGCAATTGCCATAATGAATGGTATTCTTCTCTTAAATAGGAGTTTAAATATTTTACTGCATCAAATGCATCTTGTTGTTCTTGTGTTAAGTCAAACCAAGTATCTTCTTCTTGCAATTCACCAAATCCAAACACACTCTGGGATGTAGAGTCCAAGATATCCGCTCCTAAGTTAGAGCAAGGCATTGCAACTGTAATATCAATATTTATGCGAAGTTTCTCATCCATGTCGGTATCTGGCATGAATTTAAATACTAAATTGCTATCTAGAAAGTATGTCACTTCACTGTATATAAGGCATACAATAATAAAAAACGTAATGATAGAAAACGTCCCGCCGACCGGCGTACTATCCACGTATTCTTCAGGAACTTTAGAAAATGCATCCAGTTCCTTTACTTTGTCGATAACATTTTTCTTGCCTCGATATCTTATCATTATATTTTTTAATCAATTTAGGAGAATAGACAGAATAAAATAGAAATTAAATCAAACTAATATAAAATAGTTTAAAAAGTCATACGTCAATTGTGAATTGACAGAAGAGCCTACATATCAAAATGACTTATTCGGCCTTATTACATTTTAGCTTCTGTGACTAAGGACCACATATATTGCTAGTTTTTTGTAACTAAAGATAGATAATCTACGAAGAAATAGTAAACGTCCATACCATGTTGAACACGCCGCTACTCGTCCGATAAATGAAGCTAAGCAACGTCGGCTGTGGTTAGTACTTGGATGAGTGACCGGTTTTGGATTGGTGCCAGCGTGGTTTGCGCTCTGCAAAGAGACTCATCGTCGAAAGCTTCGCGTTATCCAGAGCCAGACGCTCCGACGCAATGTCAAAGAGCCGCGCTATATGAGGAACCCCTCCAGCCAGAGTGGCCTGCGGATGGAGAGTGTTGATGATTTTATCTCCCGACGCGCAACGACGATGTTCAAGAGGACGGACACCTTCCCGATTCCCGCATCGTGCCGTGCCACTCTAAGCCATAAGAGCAGCGGCGTTTTCCGCGCTGATACTGATAGTGGCGCCGCGTAAGAGTACTCCTCAGCCCAACTACATATGACGACCCCGAGATCAGGAGCCACAGCTTTGTTTGCAGGTCGCCCTAGTGGGCCTCTCCGAAATTATGTGGGAGACATCATGACCACGAGCTGCACCTAGCCATACCCTGCCATTACAACATCACAGACCGAGTTCTATTACCGGTCCTTCTTATTTCGGGCTATACTGGACCCAACTCTATCATCGCTCACATTCCACAGGGCGCGCATCTTCCCTTTCACTTGAAGAGCCGTCAAGGCCGAACAAACTAATGGCACAATTCAACAACTGAGCAAATGATTAATTTAATACAAAAATATACAGAAAATTTTTTTGGTATGCTGTTGTAAAATTGATTTAAATAATTGATATCATACACTCAACATCATTGTTTGTGTTATTTGATAGCCGCTAGCCTGCGTTGTCATACGTCTAATGTCAATCATACGAAAAACAAAACGTCATTGAAAGTTGAGGTAATTCCTGCTGTAAAATTTAAATTACGCTACAATCAGATCTATTTTCAATTTTCTATTTATACCCGCGGAGTAGCAAAACATTGATGCAGTCAGACGATGAAAATTGTGCGTTGCATACATGCTTCGACTTTGTTAAAAGTGCAGTCATGGGATGCTGCTATAGTATATGCCACAAAGATTCTGATCCTCAGGTAATTTATTTTTCGAGATATAAATAGAGCACATTAACATCAAATAAAATATTGGCAATATTCTTCAACATTGTTAAAAACTCAGTGTTATCATAACTTCCCAGTTGATTGCCATTTTATCTGCATTTGTGACTATTGAACCCAAAATACTTTATCAAAGATTATTTTTATACTAATTATGTTTATTAAAGAGAATCAATAGTGGTTGAGAATCTGCAGTGGGTTTTCAAATTAAAATTTATTATAAAACATATTGGAGATTTTATTTTTGTAATTTATTGTAAATATAGTCATTTTATGACTACATTATTACATTGCATATTTAATATGTACTCAACTAATAATACAATGAAAAAATTACAAATCTATGTATTTATTAACCATATATAGTGAACAGTTGCTTAAGGAATTTTAATTATGCTGTTAATCACCTTAATAAGTAGGAAACCTAGCAATTCCTTATAAAGTAGTTTTTATAGTGACATGTTTTAATTGAATTAATTTAACCTACATATTTTCTGTGTACTGATGCAATAAGTGTTCATCAACTGTTTAATAAACAAGTTTTATAATGAGTCATTATAGTATGTAATACATGAAATTATATGTTAATATTATCAATAACACAAGTAAAGTTTTATTGTTATTTAAACAATGTAATTGATTTTTATTATTTAGTTTTATCCATATTTATAAACATAATATAAGTGATTGGTAGATCTTTTATAAAACTTATGGCTAGTCTGATACTTATTTCTTACTACTTTTACTAGACAAATTTTAATATACCAATATTTACTGTAATATATAAAATAAATTTCAGGATCACGTTCCAAATGAAAGGACACATCTCCTTGAGGTACCCGAGCAGCAACAGGAAACACCATCTCCAACCATGTGTGCCTCGACACCTCCCCGAAAACCAGATGAGCAGAGTGCACTAAACAGGATCCTTCATGAGACTGCTACGTAAGTTTTTTATTTAAAAAAAATAGTATTATATATTATCTTACTGTACATTTTTCTTGTACTCTCTGAAATAATGTTCATTAATCAATACAGCCAATCAATTGTGTATTTTTTAATTTTTTATGTAGCAAAAAGCATATAAAATGTAATGAAATAGCAAATCTATGTTCTTGTTCATGTCTTTGAGATATGTTTGTTTATTATTTAATGTTCACACATTATAGTAAAATACACTTTATTAATGGCCATGATCAAAAAAATTCTTTAATAAGGACATTATAATATGATGCATTTTATCACTATTCTATGAAAATTTCAGAAATGTGATAGATGTTGGAGCTCTTGGCCCATATTCTTTAGAAGCAAATGCATATAGTGAACGAGTAAGAGCATATACAGCCCGAGCAGCTTCAGCAGCATTACCACTTCCAGTAAGATTTGATATGCTCATACAGAAAATAAATTATGTAATGTTCTCCAATATAAGAGATTTCTTTAATCATATAAGTTTTAATGAATGTCTGTTTGTACACACAACCTAAATTTTAATAATTACTATATTATATTTTTTAAATTTAAGTTGTATAATTTCAGATGCCTGTTAAATTATTAACTGATGTACCACCAACAGTTTCTAAAGTTATCCTCAATGGGCCACCACTTGACTTAGCAAATAAGGAACTGGTAGGTTTTTTTCACAATCCAGAATATAAATTACAAAAACATAAACTATTTAGGCTACATTTTATTAAAAACTCTTTGAAAAAGCATTATAGATAGTATACTTATCTGCATATCCAGTTTTGGTAGCTAGTTATATAAATTAATGTTGTCCTGATTTCACAGCCTTGTTATCAGACAGACGGCTTTCAACTTGCGACTTATGTTTATGGATGTTGTATGCGTAGAAGTTTTATAAATAATGTGAAATAGATATGTGAAAAATATCTACTATTTTTTAACAAATGTGGAGAAAGTTTAGTGCATTAAGCTATATTATTTTTATACAAAATTAGTATGGCTTATTTTAATTAACTTTAAATATACTATTGCTAAAATGAAAAACTTAACCATTGTCTATATATTTTTGTATAGTCTCAATTTAAATAATATACAAAAAAAGAAACAATTTTAAAATACAATAATAATAATTACAGATAACTAATGCAGTGAAAAAAGCAGCAGCCGCTATATCGGAACTAAGGGTAGAACATCACGAGGACTTAGTGGTGCCTTTCAGGGTTCCATAGCGCAGGAGTGGGGCTTCAATGTCCGACGACTAACGCCCCTGTTGAACTAACATAGGCACGCCAATGTATGGATGCGCGTACATAGCAAACTAAAAGGGCAATTTCTATTTGAGCGATACTTGATTGTTGAATAGTTTTTGATACCTCCGATTTATTTTTATTATTAGAGAGAGAAATAAATAAACTCTTATTGTTTTGTAACTGCTTTCTTGTAACTTAGTTAGTCACAAGTTCAAGAAACAATTAATAAAATTAGATTATTTTCGCAGAGAGTTAAATGAATATATTGTTTTTATCTTCTTGAAGTTATGAAAATAAAATATATGAACAGTATGGGTTAATATAGAAATTTTAGTATTATGAGTTAATTATGTACGCGCACCCTAATATGACAAAATAATTAGGGGTTATAATGAAATCTATTTGTTACACTATGACTGTTAAGAGCTTCAAGCTTGAGGGGTCGCAGGTTCGACCCTTTATTGTTATTTAAGGGCATTTTATGCTTTTATAAATACTGAAATCGTGACTAAAGTTAATAAATTTGTAACGGCTAGTAATGTCTTATCTGTATAAAAAAACTGAACTATAGCAGTAATATTTTATACCATAATGATAAACATTAAATTTCTCTTTTCGAACCTATCTCTAAAAGTTTATTTTAATTGTATAATAATACAAACACATGCTTATTTAAATATTATTTAAATTAATTGTGTTACAAATTAAACAATTGGAAAATAATAATTCTACCCAAATGAAACTGGGAACTCTACGACATGTGTATGACATCTTATTGCAGAATTTTTTTAGGAATTTTGATAAATGTTTGAATCAAATAGATGCTAATTTATGGATTATTTAAAAGTTGTTTTTCTTTCTATCAGCAATATTCTTAGTTTTAAATTAGTTTTATATAAATGAACGAGTCTGTCAAATAGCAAAGCCTTGTGTTACAAAGATTTTTTTTCTTCAAATTCGATGGTGTATATGTTTATTATTATTTATAATTTTTCTATGCACGAATGTATTGATTTTTTTTGGTTTATAAACTTGAATTATAGTCGTGTTCATTGAAGAAACTCATTTGCAGTGTCGCTGTTCTCGCTAATCCTGTCATATTTTGTGAAAAATATATTTTATTTCTAACTAGTTAACGAGTAAGTTCCTAGTTATTTCAATCTCCATCATATTAAAGATTATAAAAAACTTTTTAAACAGAAAGTTATTTTGTCAAGCTTGCTTAATACGCTGTTGCCGGATGTCCAACTTGAACCTTATTTAATATAGTTAAATATACTTCAAAACACATCAATTTAGAGGTCAAATATAATTCGGTAAATAAAATTACAATGCACTAAAACAGGACCAGCCAGTAGTCTACTATATAATCATAGGTGGACTAAGGACTTCCCTAGCTAAGAGTATGCATAAAGAGTACAGTGATTTTTGATGATTCTATTAACAATTTGGTTTAAATATATAATGCATGTTTGAGTATCAAGTGGTTCTTAGAAATATAAATTCTATTATTTAAGAAATATTGTATATAAAAATGTAAATTTATATATTAAAATAATTAATCGAATTTGCATAAATACTTTTATTTATAACGTTTTTCTCAAGATATTCTTTATTAAATTTTGGGTTAAAATATAGTAAAAAGTGATTACTCGCTTAGTCTCTCTGTTTTATTTTAGTTCTACGTTACCGACTTTTAGGTAATTAGTGACTTTGTAGTAATTTGGGACATTTTCGCTAAGTTTAATAAAGTTATTTTTTTTAATTAAACTATAATTTGATATTTCAATTCTATTAAACTAATTAATATTATGGCGAACCATAATTTTACACAGACTATCATTTATTTTTAATTAGAAATTATCTATGGAATCAAAAAACAAGAATTTTAATATTAAAAAAACATTGTCAAAATATGTATTTGTAATTTTGTAATAATTTTTGTACAAAATGTCGGTTTTTGATGGAGAAATTGAGTTTCAATCAGTATACATGGTGGATTTTGCTAAGAAAAATAAGCCGTAAGTATTGAATACAATATTTGTGTTTAATAACTTTTATCGCAGAAATATGTAAAAAAAAGAAGAAAATAGAACGTTCGGATCTAAATCTAAAGTCTTTGGTTCCCAGTAAAGTCGGAAACCCGGTAATAAGACTAATCAATCCTTTCTTTAAAATTATATATCGTGTTTATGATTAAATTTATGGTGAATATGAATGTACCAGTTTTATTTAATACGTTGGAATCCTACTAATATTATAAACGCGAAAGTTTATACGACTTTATTAATACTTTGCAAAAATATATCACAATAACACTTAGGCAATGATATTCTTTAAATTGGTCAAAATATAATAAAAAATGTCACATTAGTCTGACGCGGAAGGTGGCGTACCTAGAAGGGCAACGTCTGCCGAATCGATTAGTAAGTTTTATATGTGTTAAATACATTTTTAGAAAAAGTCCTCGTCGAAAAGCGATTGATGATAACTGCCTTATAGTAGGCCTCAGTCGGGACTCTTTAAAAGCCAAAGATCAACCACGCCAATCTCCTGACGTCCTGTGTCCTGTGGACTTTGAATATTATAAAAAGGCTGTTGACAGGGTATGGTTTAATCTGGCTTGTTTTGCTATCTCTTTATTTCGTGGTATTTCTTTTAAGGCTTAGCGAAATGAAAATTGTGTTCAGAACAACCGAGGTGTGGAAATTTTTCGTATTTTTCTTAACTAATTGATTCAATAGAGGGGTTATTTGCCTTAATCACCACGCTTGGCAGGCGGGTTGGTGATCGTAGAAACATCTACTGTACTCGAAAGGGCGCTGCTGCCCACCCTCCGGTGAGGTGTCCATTAGTCGCCTCTTACGACAT
>DWCF01007492.1:0-10609 GCA_018230265.1 Delias oraia
CAGTACAAGTACAGTTTCACGCTGAGTATTCTGTGAGCCCGTGGTATTACTTCGGACGAGCCAGCCCAATTAGTGCGTCAGCATATGGTCCAGCATGGCTCTCCCATGGGTGAGCTTTTAATTAATAATTTATAACAAGTCTTAGAAATATCATGCAAAGACTGCGACCGTAGTTGGTCGCCAAAGAGACAAAGAAAGCCTTCTTATCTTTTGTTTACATTCACAGAGGGTCAGCCTTTGCGATGACCTTTACTTTGTGATGACTTTTTTTAATGACTTTTACTTTTTGTAATTACATATTAACGTAAGTAATAAGAGGGTATGTTTTGAAATTAAAATGGTTCAGTTACAAATTGATATTCAGCGTGAAATTGTTATTAGTAAACTTTTGTTACGTATTTCTAGACGTAAGTTCTAGTATTAAAGACTGTTTTTAATTATAACCCGTGGGAGGGCCATACTGAAGCATATGCTGACGCAATAATTGCGCCGGCACGCCTGATGTGATCTGGTCTCACAGAATACTCTGCGTAAAACGATGCTTGTACTATGTTTCGCAGAGTGAGTGAGGATATCGGAGGCTCTTGAAAAGTGCCGCTTAAGGGCCGTATAAGGCCGGTAACACAACCAATGCGCGTATTGGAGCGCGGTTGTTCATGGACGGTGGTGTTCTCTTACAATATAGGAGCCCCATCTACTTCATCGTCCGCTATAGAATATTAATAATAAATTTGTACGGTAAAGATAAACTGACGTAATTAGTGATTTTACAACTACTAGATCTAATATTTGTATTCTATGGCACACATTATAATTATTAAATTTATTCGTGGTAAGACTTACTTATAAAAATAAGCATTTAATGTTTCGTTCAACCAGGGATGTTTCTCTTACAATTGTCATACAAACTTCGTAAAGATTATACTTACCGAACTGCTATCACTCTAAGTTTGGTAATGTAAACGATATGAAAAATGTCTCTCCTACCGGTAAAAATGTGACTCATCTCATGTGAAAATTGCGACTCATCGAATCGTATAAAATATGGCAAATTTAAAACGTTGTAAAATTTCCAAACGTTTTTTCGCGACTGAGTGACTTCTTATTTCATTCAAGCTTTACGTGTTAACGTCACTACGAAGACACATAAATAGGGATCTTCTAGACTCTCTAGACTATGGAGAGTTTTTCTATTCGGTTTTTCTTGGTGGATAAAAATACAACATTATTCATTAAGAGAGCCTCGTAGCTAAATGGTTTAATAGGTCTATCACAAAGCGAGTGGTATCGGGTTGGATTCCCGGTCCGACAATTATAAATTATAATTTGATTTTGAAATTTATTCGGTCTCTGGAAGGGTTTGACAGTGTTCGGGCGAGTGTCTCAATGTCTCAAAACGGGTGTGACAGTACACCCGTGGGAGAGCCATGCTGGAGCTTATGGGGACCCACTAATTGGGCTGGCTCATCCGAAGTGATACCACGGACTCACAGAATACTCAACGTAAAACGGTACTTGTACTGTGTTTCGCTGAGTGAGTGAGGATATCGGAGGCCATTAAAAATGCCGCTTAAATAGCGTAATAAGCCGGCAACACAACCAATGCGTGGACGGTGGCGCAGTCGTCCATGGGCGGCGGTGTTCTCTTACCATATTCTAGACCTACCTGTTCCGTTGTCCGCTATGCTATAAAAAAATATTCTGAAAAACTACATTTAAAAAGTTATTCGATAAATCCTAGGGAACTCATTTTACAATATATGTTAAATATATTATATACATACATCATACATAAATAATTAATGAAATAAATTACTAAAATTGAGTATAGTGTTTTGTATTGCTAATTGTTATTAAGACAGGTGCATTTTATAACTTTGTTCATGCTTTATACATGCTAATTTTTTTGTAACGGTTGCATAAGTTTGTTATAGATCACAGAAAAGATTTAACATAGACAATAAACATTAGGAATCTCAAGTCTCGGAACAAATAGATGTATTTAGCAAATATACCAGTCAACATTGAAACTTTAAACACAAAAAAGTCTGCAACACAACCAATGCGCATAGCGTGGCTCGGTTGTCCACAGGCGGCCGTGTTCTCTTACCATTTACGAGACCCAACTGCTCCGTTGTCCGCTATATCATAAAAATACGAAGTGTCACATAATAGATTTCAAAGTGGCCTTCTAATATGTCCGGTGACCGTAAACGCGTTTCATAACCCGTCAATCTGTTTAGTCTGCCTCGTTGGAATAAATATAGATCCAGACATAACTCAGATGTTATGTTTTTAATTAAGACTATTGAAGTGTTTCTTTGATGTTTTCTCTTTATTAAAATCGTTTTCGTTAGAGGAGATCTTTTTTCATTTAATTTAAAAGCCGTTTACAAATAAAACGCACTTATTTTATCACTAAAAGCTCAGCGTTAAACAGTAGTTATAATTGATTCGATGAGTAAGTGAGGATATCGGAGGCCCTTAAAAACACCACTTTAGCGGCGTAAAAAGTCGGCAACACAACCAATGCGCGGACTATTGTGCGGTTGTCCATGGCCGCGTATTCTCTTACCATATAGGAGATCCATTTGCTCCATTGCGCGCTATACCATATAAAAACCAGTGTCGTCGGAAATCCTAATTGAAATATTATAGTAGCAGTATCTATTTGATGACAGATATATGATTACATTTCATTGAATTAATGTATATAAGGGTATTCGGATAGTATGTAAATAACCGGAATCTTTTTTATTTAATATACACCACCGAACGTATTTGCATAGGATTTCCTTTTACTATGTCAATGCATAGTACCAGTCTCACGGTTTTGGCAATGAAACAAATGTGTATTTATATTATAATCAATTCGGAGATAAATCTAGTATTTATAAAATCGTTTACCATTTTTGATGTAATATCATAGAAAAAATTTGAGTTGATATGAAAACGTTTCGTGGAGCTTTGGAATCGTATTTTCCAATACGCGAGGAAAATTCTTATTTTATTAAAGATAGTGTTTGTTAAATATTTTATGTGAGGGTGACGTTTACGTTACATATACAACCTAAAATTATATTATATGATGTGAAAAAATATATTTATCTGATAAAATACATAGCTTTATCGCATAACCGCAGTGGTATGACCGAAACTATGACTTTGGACCTTATATAAAGTGGAGTTGGAGTTTCCAGGGACAGTGGATAACTTGTCTAGTCGAGCCCCCATTCATTGCTTTCCGATTTTAATAAAATCATGTTAATTTTTTGTTCATGTCACTGCTTCTAGTTAATCATTTATGTAATGTCACTAGATTTACCCTCTGTATTCTGTTGAAATAACAGCAAATAAATATTAGTTTTATTTTATTTTATTATTATAAAAAATATCGACTATCAACTTTTTTGCCACATTTTTTATGATATAGACGATTTTATCGTATCTAAATCTATGATGTGATTTCAAAGATAAAATAACCCATATACATTTCAGTGTAGTAATTTTCATTATTTAAAATATTTTTGTAAAAATAATCGTACATTATTAATATAATATTACACGTTAAGTTTTCTTAGCAGCAAAACAAAAATTCGCTTCGGTCGCTTGATGCCACGATTTGTATCTTCAATTTAAATTTATTTTTATTCTTTTCATACAATAGATTCGGAGTATAGGTTAGATAATATTATTGCATTTATTATTTAGTTAACTAGCATTGTTTCAATAATTTAATCCGTTTGAGTGGTTTAAGTACGTCAGAATATTTTTCTATTGGAGCCTGCACTATTTACCTTAAGTCGCTTTCTCACTGTTGATTGAATAAAATGAGCTCGTCCAATCTGTGTATTTATTTGTATGAATCGTTCTTACAAATGTACTTTCAATCTTCAATTTAAATTGTTGATACGTTTCCATTTACGAATTGTCTTTCACTCTGATTGACTTTGCTTTTGTTTGTTTTGCCCTTTTAGATTTTTATGATATAGCAGACAACGGAGTAGGTGGGTATGGTAAGAGAACTCCGCCTATATGGTAAGAGATATCGCAGAGATTTCAACCGCACCACAGTACGCGCATTGGTTGTGTTGCCGTTTTACGCCACTTAAGCGGCATTTTTAAGGACCTCCGATTCTCACTCACTCAGCGAAACACAGTCGAAGTACCGCTGAATTATTTTGTGATTCGGTTTTATTCTGTATTTTTTCACGTGAATGTTAAATTTTAATTTAAAAGCTCTCTCTGAAGAAAAATTAAAAAATTCAGTCAGATTTTCTTTTGTGAAACTCAATTGGCTAGCAACACATCACCCTGGAAGTGGGAAAGTGTATTGTAAAAGCGGAAAGTTTGTTCACGTGCCCTTTGTAAATTCCAGAATCTAAGTACGTGTGTAAATTGTTCACTACTGCCATGTCTTGTTTCAAATCCCTTCAGATCTCATGTATGTTTTCATAGAAAAAATAATATCGAGAAAAGTCATGTTTCAAAAATTTAAATTATACAACCTCGTTTCATAACGCAAATCAAGAGTTGTAAATGTAGGTCATTCCAGATATCCTTATTTACTTGAGTTTAAAGCCATTCAATATGCTGTATTGACCTAGTTTGATAGGTTAGTGGCTATAATTGCAATAACATTAAATATTTTAAAAATTAGGTTCAAAATAGATTGTTTACAATATATCGTTTACTAAAGACACACAGACATATATACAACTTGTGACAAAACAGCAATACGATACTTAAAGTAGTTTTTATAAAAATAAATAAAACCTCTTTTTCTTATGTTTCTTTGTCGTACTGACAATTGTCTTTTTCATTATTGTAAATTCCCTAAAAGAGTGAATATTTTTATGTTTTTGTTTGTTTTTTTATTTTATAATAATTGATGATATATTTCAAATACATATATATTCACTTAGATAAGAAAATTAAAACAATATTACATTCGAAAGTCCATTATCATTTAGAGATCATATGCAATTAATGGCTAACTGTCCCCAAGCAATATATCACACTATTCGAAATGAGCTCAGAGACAAGTATTTCAGCTGACATTAATATAAACTAAGCAAAATACATCCCCATCTGTAGAAGACTGAATATCTATTACTAAATTTCTATAGAAATAAATTGACTATTATGCCATATAATTTATTTGGTAGCCATAATTTATATTAATTGAATTGAATATATTTTATAATAATTCATAAGAGTATATTATCTCTAGGATATAGATTATATATCCTAGAGAGAGATATATATATATATATATATATATGGATATAGATTATAGTTTAATTGGTATTGAGTTTTAGTGCCATCGCAAGAACAAGCTCCTCGATGTTTGTCGTTCCACAATTAAAAGCGTTTTTTAAAAAAAATTGTGATGCGGACCACCATTCTGTGGAATCAACAGCCTGCAGAGGTATTTCCAAACCAATACGACTTGGAGACCTTCAAGAAAAGAGCGTACCTGTTCCTTAATGGCCGGCAAAGCACTCGTAGCTCTGCAAGGGCTGAGGGTGTCCATGGGCGACCTATTACCCTGGGTGGGCCGCTTGCACGTTTTTTAAACTATACCGGACAACGGAGCAGGTGGGTCTCCTCTATGGTAAGAGGACACCGCCGCCCATGAACAATCGCGCCACAGTTTGCGCATTGGTGGTTCTGTAGATAGATATAAAGATAGATTTTAGTCACAGTATAGTACATACTGTTTACACAAAGTTTTTGCAATATCACCGTCAGTGTTGAAAGTTGTTAACTAACAAGAACTAAGTCGATTCAAGGCATTCATATTTCATCGCTGCAGCCTAAACTGTATTAAAAGTAAACACCGGCTTGTTACATTGCCTAGCCTCATACATAAATCTAGTGTTAGCTTAAGTACTTTGGGAACAAAGATGAATATCGTAACCCCCCTTTAGGGATTGTATTTTCTAGAAGGTTCTCAATTCTCTGACAAATTGTTATATAAAATTATAAAATAACATAAAAAAAATGCTAGTTTTTTTGAAATAACTACTCGATGTGTAATTAATACGCTCCTGACAGCTAAACATACGTGTTCTTAAATACTATAGTAAAATATTCAAGTAAATTTATTTGGCATAGAACGATAAGCCACTTATGAACCTCTAAATAAACTAAGTGAAACTTTTTAATTTTCGTTAAATACACATTAATTTATCTATGCGTTAGAGTGTACTAGAAGTGTTACAGTCTGAGTAATAAGGTAGATATTACTTTATACTAATACTTTTATTAATAAAGTTTTTTCTTCCATTGTAAAATTTAATTTTCGTTAAATACACATTTAATTATCTATGACTTAGAGGTCTACTAGAAGTGTTACGGTCTGAGTAATAAGGTAGATATTACTTTATACTAATACTTTTATTAATAAAGTTTTTTCTTCCATTGTAAAATAATTTTTTTTTGTTTAAAGTAAGGCTTCTTTATATGTAACATGTTGAAATATTTATTATTAAAGTTTCAATTTTTAACTCATTTATAGATACTAAATTATTAAGCTCTGTTAATTTAACATAATTCATTAATATCCAATATTAATAATTCACTCACAAAGCATTGAATTTACGCAATGTTTTTCATATAACATATTTAATGCAATTAAATGGCGATTCAAAATACTTTAGAAACAGATTATTTAACCCTGTCACCAACAATTTATACAAACTGTCAATGTTTCAAATCATATAACAAAAGGATTTATTTTATTACACATATAAGTTGCGCTAGTAAAATATTTATATTCCAACAGGGACTACAATATAAACTCAAAGCAAGTTTCATTATAGGAATGTAAAACTTGCATAGGCAATCATCGAAGGATATGAAACACAACTGAGCATTTTTTAAAGCGTTTTGTGCCGCGCACCACCACTCTGTGGAATCAGCTGCCAGCAAAAACCCTCAAAACCAATACGACTTGGGGATCATAAAAGAAAGTTCATATTCCTTAACTGCCGGCAACGGACCCGCGGCTCTGCTAGGACTAGCGATGTCCATATGCAGAAAACCGCTTGCCCTAGGTGAACCTCCTGCTTGTTTACCACCGTTTAAATAATTTTAAAAAAACAAAGGTTTGGTTCTACAAAGAAACAAAACACAGAAAATGACATAAGTATGTGTGTTCATTAGATTATTTAAGAAGTGGAAAAAACACTGACTATGGAAAAGATTCATGTATATACAATTAAAATAGAGTAAAAAAGCTTGTTATAAAGTTTTGATAGTAAATGAAGCTTTGAAAAGAATAAGTTGAACTTTAACTATGTTGCATCAGTACGGCTACTTTTTACCTTTAAATGAGAAATGTTGAAAAGTTCTCTGATGAAGTGTTCTTGATTAAGTTTGCTAGAATAAAGACCAGTTAGACAATACTTTGTATTAATTTCCGATAGTTTGATTATAATGATGAAAAAACATTTATTTTCTCCAGCCCAAAACCTGTATGATAAAATCTCCAAGCTTCCTTGAACCCGTAGATTATTGGGAATAAAAAATAAAAACGGATCAGGTCGCCTATGTATATGGTAAGACAACAGCGCCGCCAATGGATAACCGTACCGTAGACCTAGCTTTCGTTGTGTTGCCCGCTTTTAACGCCGCTTAAATGGCATAATTTCAAGGGACTCCGATATCTTCAAAAACTTAGTGAAAGCAATACATTCACACTAAGTATTCAGTGAGCCCGTGGTATCAGTTAGGACGCGTAAGCCCAATTGGTGCGTCAGCAACATATTCCCATGGGTGTGGCAGTGTTAATACACTCGCCCAGCCTATGTCAAGCCCATTAAAAAACTGAATAAATTATAATATAAATATTCGGACCGGCATTTGAACCCGATACCCCGCGCTTCGTGGTAGTATATTCGTGTAGGTATAAGACCACTGAGCTACGAAGCTCTCATAGCTTAGTGCATTATTATATATATGGAATATAATTATTTATATTTTGTGTGCCTGCGATTCTCCATTAATAATTTTATACTCCCGCCATCTATCTACAGCACTTGTATTACAGGTCAAAATTTCTAGAATGAAATCAAAAACCTATTAAGGTTTCTTTGGTGACATTGCCGCCATATTCATAACTAATCCTTCGGGCTGTTTCTGCAGCACTGGTGCCAAGGTAAATAACGCAATAATTCAAATATTCCATTTTGTTAACTGAGTGACGCAAAGAAAACACCGAAGGAGGAAAAAACAAAAATTACGATTTTTAAAACAAAAATACACGAGTTAAAAGAAATAAATTCTAAACTGGAATTCTTAACCAAAAACGAGATTTATTGATCAAAGTGATCAGTACGACAGAACGACAATTTCATATATAAAGATCTAATGTAGTATAGAATTATACTTATGATAAAGAAGAATATCCCCGTTTGAGAACCATGCTAACGCACTCGTCCGAAGTGATACCACGAGCTCACATAATACTGAACGTGAAACGGTACTTCTACTCCTTCACTATGTTTCGCTGAGTGATTGAGAAAGTCGAGGTTCCCTAAAATGAAGCGGCCTAAAAAGCCGGCAACACAACTAATGCGCAGTCTATGACGCGGCATTCTCTTGCCATATAGGAGACTTACCTGCTAAAAAACATACTTATTGAATTATGCCTTTGTAATCATTATTTAAACGAAAAACAAATATTTATTTTTAATTCTGTTGACCTTTTTACATGTTAAGCCAGTTTCCACACCTTTATAGCTATTTCGGTAACACGTGTGACATTCAATATTCTCAAGTGGTCTATAGAACAAAAAAAATATTTTCAATTCAATTCTCAGAGACGGTTAATAATAACTATGAAAGCATAGAAAGCTTGAGGAAAATGTGCAGTGAAATTGCCGAAAAAATATATCATCTCTTTACAAAGTAACCCCAAATTTTATTACCTACAAGGGGCTAACAGAAAATCAATAATAATAGGAATGGAAGATGTATCGAGAGCCTGGTAGCTTAATAGTTTTAAAAGTGTATCATGAAGAGAGAGATATCGGGTTCGAATCCCGATCTGGATAATTATAATTTAATTTATAATTTATTCGGTCACTGGAAGGGCTTGACAGCAGCCGAGCGAGTGTCTTAACACTGTCGCACCCGTGGGAGAGCCATGCTGAAGCTTATACTGACGCACTAACTAGGCCGGCTGGTCCAAAGCGATACCATGTGCTCACAAAATACTCAGCGTGATACGGTACTTGTATTGCGTTTCGCAGAGTTAGTGAGAATAATCAGAGGCCCTTAAAAGTGTCGCTTAAAAGCAGGAAACACAACCAATGCGCAAACTGTGGTGCGGTTGTTCATGGGCGGCGGTGTTCTCTTACCATATAGGAGATCCACCTGCTCCGTTGTCCGGTATTATAGATTAAAAAAATCTATGTTGTTTATACAGAATCCGTCAGCAAAACGTAGTTAAAATCATATTAAATTGAGCATTTTTTTTTAAATATATAATATAACCAGCTGTCAACACAGATTGTAGCATTAAGTTAATTTAAATTAATATTTAAAATAGCAGGGTTTTTAGTAGTAAAATGTTTCGGGATTTTTCAAGAAACAAAACTACAAATCTATAGATTATGAACTGTGGCGTCTGTGTGATAAATCACTGTCGGATGCAGGTTTCATCGCCAAATTTCACAGAAGCTCATATCTACAGTTATAGCAGTTTTTTAATCCATATTGCGTTAAATTTTTCTAGGTTAATTATTTTATTTGTTTCAATAAATTCAAGGCCTTACTATCAAAACTCTAAAACATGTAGATTGAATCGATAAGATATTGTAACTTAAGGAGCAAACAAACAGCCCGAGAGCCTCGTGGCTTAATGATTTTAAAAGTGTAAGCGAGAGGTATCGGGTTCGAATACCGGTCCGGACAGTTATAATTAAATTTATATTTTATTCGCTCTCTGGAAGGGCTTGACAGTGACCGGGCGATCGTCTTAATGCTGTCGCACCCGTGGACGACCATAGGAGATCACCTGCTGAAACCCGTACCTGAATAAAAACGGTTCTTAAGTCAGAGATTGTTATTGTTATTGTCGATTGTTAATTCTGATTAAATACGGATTTAGAATTATAATTAATACAAATAATAAATCCGCACTTTGTGCGCCAAATCTATCAAATCTGTCGTGCTAAATTTGAAATAGATGTTCAAAATTCTAGTTATGTTTAACATAAACTTTAATCTGTCAAATGTGCAAATGTTTTGCTTTTCCCGAGAGAAATATCTGGAAAGTATATCTGAACCATTTTAATTTGAAAAACTTAAAAAAGCGTTGACATTAATTCTTTAAAAGACAAGGCATTGTGTCTGCCAAAAAAATTGTGTTGCGTGGATTAAAAAGGTTGGCTTAGATTTCATGAAAATTGTGAAATGTTTTATCTTGTTATATATTATGTATCGCTAATTTACATATTATGGTTATATCTGATCTCGGGTCTTTCAAAATTATTTTTACGTATAGCGGGTAAATTTTACATATGGAAAGACGATCTAACAAAGGTCGCGGGCAACCGCTGGATCCACATCGCTCAAGATCGCAGCGGGTGGGCGTCTT
>DWCF01007493.1:0-10608 GCA_018230265.1 Delias oraia
AAACGTTGCCTTTATACAACGCTCTGTTTATTTTGCATCATACGCAATATATATTTTATGCAATCTCTATTATTAATGACTATGTAATTTGCGCTTTTTAAAAAATCTTTTAGAAGAATGAGATTTGGGGAAATATTTACTGACGTTGCTTGTAGCACTTTGATATGTTACAAGTAATAATTAACAATCACTTCGTAAACCATGAGGTTAGTAATGAATTTTTTTTAGTCATATAATTACTCCTATACTACTCAAGTAAGTCTGCAAGTATCGAAAAATACTTTTCCCAATGGGTTCAAAATATGCTCAGGAAAAGTAGACTCTATAAATCTTGAAGGTAAGAAATATTGGAGCAAATATAAGGTATCGTGACGTGAGTGGCAGAGCTGGGTCAAGTGCTTCGGTCAGCCTTGCGATATACGCGTATTGTGTACATTTTATAATGCATTATGTATTTAATAGAATCTAATAAAATACTTCAGCGCGGCATAATTCGTATTGATATTCGCATTAAAAATATATATAAAACTTTTCAACATTAAATGCGTTCGATGTGTTTTATGATTTTATAACGCGTTCGTTTGCAAGGTTTTTGATTAGGCGCTCGAAATATTTTAAGAGTAATCTTATAAGGTATACTTAGTGTATAAATAATAATTAATCTTTTTTCTTAAATTTTTTTTAAGGAAACAGGGAGGCAAATGAGCACGAGGCTCAATTATGATACGCGGTCCTTCGCCCACGGACACCTCCAGCCGTTGCTCGACCACCGCGCGGGTGCGTTACTAGCATTTTAAAGATAGGTTCTCTCTTTCGTATGTATCGATTCAATGGCTTAGCATTGAAGTATTTACTTTTTACTCTTGTAATTTAATCAAGTTTATAGAAAATATAATGTTAATAAAGGCGCTCTAGCATAGTCTAACTACCCAAGGTTCTTAGTTTCTCAATAGAAAATGTTGTTTAAATTTGCCACTTACGAAGCAATAAGTGTCCGTTAGGGCGTCAAGAGCAGGGTCAAGTGGTTGGCTGAGCTCGCAATATTGAACTACCCTCTTTGATACAACGCGGCTAAGTTCGCTTACACGTGTCTAAAACTAGTTAATAGCCGTTCCCGTCTCGTAGACCGCCGGGGCGCTTAGTCACCACTTGGTGAATTCATTAAGCCAAGTATCGCCCAGGTACGGTTAATTGGAGTTACTGTTTATCCCGCAACAGGCTTTAGATTTTAGCAGATGGTGCATTTATATTCCGTTATATAATATAGGGTATTTTTAAATCTCCATCTGACTTAGTAACACCACAGGTTTATTGTGCTCTTTTCACATACAGTTTCCGAGATCATGCGATAAAGTTAAAACAACGGTTGAACAACAACGAATTTATTTGTTGCTAATAGGAAAAGTGTGATAAATATAGTTATATGTGTCGTAGTATGAATATGATTAACTTTATTTAATGTTCCCTTTGTAAACCGAATTAACTGTGTAATTGTTGGCCGTGTTAACGAGATATATTTAATTATTCCGGGTTTTTAAATGTTTGTAGTTTTTTTATGCTATAGCGGATATACAGTGCGCTAACAAAACACCGCCGCCCATGAACAACGGTGCCACAGTTCGCGCATTGGTTATGTTGCCAGCTTTTTAAGTCGTTTAAGCGGCACTTTTAAGGGCATATGATTTTTTTATAGTATGTTGGACAACGGAGCAGGTGGGTCTCCTATATGGTAAGAGAACACCGCCGCCCATGAATAACCGTGCCATAGTTCGCGCATTGGTTATGTTGCCGGCTTTTCAAGCCGCTTAAGCTGCCGCTTAAAAGTTAAATGTGCCCTTTTAAGGGCCTTTGATATCCTCACTCACTCTGCGAAACACAGTACAATTACCGTTTCACGCTGAGTATTCTGTGAGCTCGTGGTATCACTTCGGACGAGTCGGCCCAATGACTGCGTCAGCATATGCTTTAGCATGGCTTTCCCACGGATGCAAAGGTGCAGTTTAATATATCAATTAAAATCGTTCTAGTTATGTTTCATTGATGATTGATAGATGATTTATAAATAACCGTCTTATTGTAAATCAAGACTGATCAAAACATGAACACGAACATCTTTATGTGTACATTGCATGTATTGAATTTAGTATTGTCTATAGCCCAGTACCACTCAGCTCCTTATCTAATGCCCAGTGATCCTAATAGAGCGCT
This sequence comes from Delias oraia, assembly GCA_018230265.1. NCBI lineage: Eukaryota > Metazoa > Arthropoda > Insecta > Lepidoptera > Pieridae > Delias > Delias oraia. Next base: position 2,209 of record DWCF01007493.1, read on the forward strand.
TGGCTTGTCTAAAATCAATTGTCAGGTAGTGCATATGACACGAGGACGTAACGGTTGCGTGATTTAATTATTGGAGCGTAACCACCTCGCACAGACTTCAAGGTTGGCCATTTAACCAGAAAGATACCACGGTTGCTCATCGTTTTGGGCATGTTACAACTAAAAGTCATAGTAACGGCTAAGGTATGTATTTTACAAATATGTTTGAAGATGCTCTAAATAAAACCCCTAGGTTCTTCCCCTTGATTCTTACTTTCTTTATATACGTTCTATATTAGTGCGGTGAAACAAAGTAGACCTTGTGCACCGTGACACGATTGGCCTTAAAGTAGATTGCATTAACAAATCCCGGTTGCTAGGAGATAACTGCAGTCCATAGACGAATGCGCTGAAATCCGCGTATTTGGTTTTGTTACGGCTTTTTACGCCGCTTAAAGGATATAACTTAGTAGATCTTCAATATACTTAATAATTTTTTAAATTATTTTATAGCTTTCAACGGAGCAGGCTCGTATATGGTAAGAGAACACCGTCGCCCATAAACAATCGCTCCACACTCCGCGCATTGTTTGTGTTGCCGGGTTTTCACGCCGCTTAAGCAGCACCTTTAAGGGCCTTCGATATCTTCACTCACTTTGCAAAACACAGTACAAGTACCGATTTACGCTGAGTATACTGTGAGCCCGTGGTATCACTTCGGACGAGGTGACCCAATTAGTGCGTCAGCGTGGCTCTCTCACGGGTGAAAAAATTAAGCAAACAACATTTAGCGAAACAGTACAAGTACTATTTTATGCTGGTATTTTGTGAGCCCGTGGTGTTATTCTGTTCGAGCTGTTTCAATTAATGCGTCAGCATAAGCTTTTGCATATCCACGCTAAACACAGTTTTAAGACACTCAGCCACTTTGATGCCTATCCAAGCTTTAATACAACTTAAAAAATTATATTTAAACCGGCAATCGAACCTCGGTACATATAAGGTAACGGTAAATTACGAGACAACTCGGCCACGAGGTTGTTAAACCTTATTCATACTATTAAAGAATAGTAAAAGCCATAGGAAGGACCGTTTCTAAACATCAGGATGCTTTCTTGGACATATAACATCTAGATTTATGGATATAAATCATGGACATTGGATTGATATATATGACATTAAATACAGAACAAATTGGTAAATGTCGGTAATTCCATACAATTATAACAAAATTTTCCTCATAGCGCGAATAAATATTTTGCCTGGTATTATTCCGCAATATTATATGTATCTCTAATTTGTTTTTTGTTGATATTGTATACATTTATGTATTTTTTTATATGTACAATTTTTTTGTACATAATAAATAATGTTTTTATTAATTATAACGAGGAAGGTCATTTCGGGTTGTTTCCCGCACTCAAAATTACTAATCTTTAACGAGTAACGAGGTAAAAACTCGGAAGCTATTGTGAGCTAGACTTGCGCTAACGAAGTCGCGACTAAGAGCAATTTTACTAAAACTTGTTCATAATGATTGGCTCAATAACTTGAAAGCTCCGATATTGTATAACATGTCATGCTAAAAAGAATCTTAAATTCTATGACTTTACAATTTTGTCAAACCTAAAAATAAACTTCCTGTTTTGATGGTCGTGGCTGCCGCGAACGCGAATATTTGAAACTAATGGACTCGGCTGAGATCGCCCTGCTCGATACGCCACCTACCACGTCGGACTTATGTAAAAATTAAAATATTTTTAAATCAAATTACACAATATCATTATAAATAATAGTCACGTTATGTAGGAGCTATATTATTGCAAAGTTGCATTAAACTCCGTTCTGTAATTTTTGTGTGAAAGTGTAACAAACCTCCATACATACGAACTTTCATGTTTATAATATTAGTAGGATAATTCAAAATCGTACAGCAAAATGTGAAGTCCCGAAAAAGCTTTTTGAGAAGCAAGTAACAATATGTCTTCATGAGCAGTGAATTTCTTCAATATGTGTTCGTTGCGCCGACAACAAAGTTTAAGATTTATATTTTCTTTATATCAACGAACATCAATTCGCCATTGCACGAACTAAAAGGAGTAGATGAAGGGTCTTCAAATCAAAACTTTGCCAAAGTATTAGGTTTTGCTTTCATTCATATTGAAAATTATATTCAGGAAGTTAATCATTAAATGTCTTATTTCTATTTGTTATTATATCAATAAATATGCAATAGACATACCATACGAGCTGTTTACTATGCATACGTCGTTTTTATATATATATTATTAAAGATAATGTATTCTTGATCGACTTCTAAACTCCAAAAGATAATATAATTTGGTACCGTACGAGACTGGCTATATTAAAGGAGTAATTCGAAACGATGAAAGGCGATATTATTTTAAGTAAGAGTTGTATCATGCTTGCTTTATTAATTTTGCGTACGGTATAATAAACTGAGACAACTCTCTCTTTGTTCCTTAAGGACCGTGAATGTGATGAATCGTCTCGTTATAATTTTCAAAGAAACATATGGAAACTCTTTATATTATGAGAACGTTATGAAGGAAGACGAAAGTTTTTTAAGGTCTGTATTAAATTATTTTTCAATATATATATATTTAATACAATATATATTGTATATTTGTTAAAATGAATCGCATTGTGTGTACTTTTGTAATTCTTTGTATTCATCGGTAGAAATTGAATTTTTACTTTAAATCTATGCAGTTAAGAATTAAGATAGAATAATCAAAATTAATGTTGTTACCTAACGTATTTCTCCGCAATTCTATGGTACTATATACAGATACTTCTATAGACCTGTACTATACTGTTCTATAGAAGTATCTGTAATTAAAAGTTGCATTTTTATCATGTGAAATACAAAAGAAATGGAAATAACCGTCTTGAAACGTAACCGCCCGTGTACCAACGCACGAGTGAGATCGCTCAAAGCGACACATTCCAATTAGCGTGCTCTATAATTTTGTCAAAGTTACGGCAGTCGTAAATTTGACGTGTTGAGTGGGAACAAATGAGGAGGCCTTTGAAAGCATTTACCTCAACTCGCAAAGGCGTCAACAGTTTAGCCGATATTGGGGCTGCGCATCCCACGTTATATGTTCAACTTTATCAATTATCGAGTAATGTGGGGAACTTTCTAAACACCCGAATACTTTAGTCGGTTTAGGGCTGACTGCTTCGGCTATATGAAAATAGTGGGATATTATATATTATATAATTTAGCGCTGTTATGTTTCATATTCGAAGGGGTTGTGCTTTGAAAATTTTAAGATTCGTGATAATTGATAAATTAGAGACGTTTTTGATCGTACAACGTAATCAAAATAATTCATCGAAGTTTTACAAACCCCAAGTGTATATAATTTCAAATAAAAATATTTATTGTAGATTCCTATAGCCAACATTGACAATTTTAACAATATTCAGAATTTCGTTTTGCAATAGCCTCCTTCTTTTGTAGGTAGGTCTATTTGCATATTTTTTGGGTTCATGGGGGTGTTATACTTTAATCACCACGCTTGGCAGGCGGGTTGATGATCAGAACATCTGCTGCTGGAAGGGCGCTGCTGCTCACTCTCAGGTGAAGTGTCCTTTAGTCGCCTCTTACGACATCCCATTAGGAAGACAGGGAGTGGTACTACTCTGATACGGCAACCACACGGTACGTACCGGAATGGGACGTCCCGCCACACGATGGAAAGACGATCTCGTGAAGGTCGCGGGCAACCATTGGATCCAGATCACTCAAGATCGTAATAGGTGGACGTCTTTGGGAGAGGCCCATGCCCAGCAGTAGACTTTATAGTCTGATTATGATGATATTTGCATTGTTACTAAGACATTTATAATAAAATACATTCTGTCAAGTATATCTTGAGTTATAGTATTAACAATGATGACGTTCTATTCCTAAAGTTCTGCATCCCGTGAAAACAAAAAATAAACCAATTGAAAACAAACCAATCTATCTACCAATAGTTATTAGTGTGTGCATACCCCTACAGGTAGTTAGTAAATACGCGACTGTAATAAAGAAATGTTTCATCCACGCCGGCCTTACGGGATTAACGCGGACTGTTCACGAAATCTCTACTTCTTACTTATTAATAGCCAAGTTCGTAAGTTGGTTCTGTACTTTTCACGGTGTTAATGTGTTGTAGGCTTCCGAAGTGTCGTTATCCTTAACTGTGCCGTAAGAACTGAGTTGGTGAAAAAATAATTTCTAAACAAAGAGAACTTAGTCATAAATATCTTGCTTCGTCCACATCGGTGCACTAAAGTGCGTCTACCTTTCAAATAAGAGTCTTTGATGTATTTTTAAAGAAATTTAACTTTTTTATTACAAACTAATATACATATCTTATTTATATATTAATCTAAGTAAAGGTTTTTATAAAAAAACATAAGTAAATATATTTTTTATCCTTATAACTATATAATGTGTGTACGCTTCTCGTTTCGAGGCTCAACTCGTTTTTTAATGAGAGCCTTAAAGCTTTAAGTGGATTAAAATCGTTAACTTTCTTACGTCAAAAAGTAATTGGTCACTTTCACTGTCCGTTATATAAGCCAACGAGTTTCGTGAATTACTATACAATTACATTGTCCCGCTATTTATGTATCATTTTATTTAGTACTTTTACTTTCTAAGAAATTTATATTGTACGATGGTATTTCTTAATTCATCGTAATTAAATAATATTATAATTGTTATAGAAGCGTACTCACATACGTATATATTTTGTGGTATGTTGAGATAAAATGGATAATTTCATAATTTAATTAATGTTTAATCCTCATTAACATAAATAATAATTTTGAATATAATAAAGATATAAGATAAAATATCTGCTTGAAATTAAAAGTTTTCGCAATGAACGGAAGATTTTTCTAAACGCAATTCTGTTTCACACTGTAATTATTATTATTAGAGTATTCCGTGAGCCTGTGGTATTATTTCGGACAAACTGGCCCAATTAGTGCGTCAGGATAGCTGTCCCATTAATAAAAATACAATAAAATAACGTGGTAAAATATACACTAAAATAACAATAAGGATCCTTACTGAAAATTAGAAAAAATTAGCCACATTAAAACATTTAATAATGAACCTAAAAGTATTTATGTTTATATTGGCGAGATGCAGGACATTAAAATTTATTGTCAATTTAGGTGGTGAATTTGTACTAAATCTTTTTATTTCAATAACGGTATTTTATGTATTTTTAAGTGAGAGCTGCGAACAGTAAATTGTCAGGTGTTGTAGGAATCGCATGTGCAGCAATCTCGAGGTGGGGCATTCATCAATGTCACTGGTCTGCAGTGAACTCTTTCCTTTCATATATTTAAAGTTCTGTAATAGTATTCAAAATAAATTATTCATTTTAACAGTTTTCAGTATGTGCCTTTCGAGAACACGAGAGAAGCAAAGCTCTGATAAGGTAATAAATAATAAGCAATTGTTTATCAGATTCTCTCTTATAGAAAGAAACATGTAACGACTGTATCAATCTATCTCTTTCTGTAATATAACACGTAATAATAATAATATTCAATACGTCAAAGGCAGTCTACAGATGTGTGCAATCATTAAGTATCACTATGAACATATAAAAATAGAAAAACAATTTTAAAAATATGTATTCAAATTTAATGAAAAATCTCCACGGTCTCTACACAAATTCGGATTTATTTAAATTGAATATATTTTTGAATAACATGCATTTTGATGAGAATCATTGCAGATTAAATAAAAAGCCGAAACAGAGCTCTATTTTGAACGAGACGCCGCGACGCAGCGATGTGACTATTATCATCATCAGCCTATTCAAATCCACTGCTGGGCATAGGCCTTCCTCAAAGACGCCCATCCGTTGCGATCTTGAGCGATCTGGATCCAGCGGTTGCCCGCGACCTTCGTGAGATCGTCTTTCCATCGCGTAAACAAACCGATATTATCGAGTGAAAACTGTAACATTCTGTCTTTAAACACGAGATTCCAAGACTCCTTTATCGTGTTCTATTAGACCCCGACGCAACAGAGCGGGGAGGTATGAATTCAGAGGTGCACAAGATTTCTATGTATAATAGATTAATTAGATTTATATATTAGATTTATCCCATTGAATATGATGTAATTAATCGCAAATCTTGCCTTGTGCTACTTACCTCTAACGACTCGTCTGCCATGCAGCAACTGATGCGTTTTGTCATATGAAAGCTCAAATGCTTGTAATGAACGATCGGGCGAGGACAATTTGCTCGTAAAAGGCGCTGTGTGTCAATTACAGCGCTCGTTGAGTGGATGAGTGCCATGCGACAGTGATTAAAGCAAATCGGGAAATAGGACGTTGGACCAAGCTGCAGTGTTTATCGCTGTATGCCACTTGTTATCAATAGTCTTTTCAATTGCCTTTGTTTTTCAATTTGACCTCGTTCATATCCGATCTAGTTTGCTTATACCGTGTACTAAGATGCTCTCAAGTATGACTAATTAAAGGCGCAATATTTCAAATGTAAAGCAATTGCGAAGGTACTCACATACCAATACCATTGGGCATCCTCCCCACAATTACCATGGGCTCACAGAATACTCAGCGTGAAACGGTACTTGTACTGTGTTTCGCAGAGTGAGTGCGGATATCGGCGGCCCTTAAAAGTGGCGCTCAAGCGGTGTAAAAACCGGCAACACAAACAGTGCGCAGACTGTGGCGCGGTTGTGTTCTCGTACCGTATGGGAGACCCACCTGCTCCGTTGTCCGTTATGAAATAAAAAGAAATGATTAATGGCGCATACAAGGTATTCTTTATCGTTGACTAGTTAACATTTCTTTTTAACCACTATGCTCACAGATTTAATTTATAGTTTATTAAATCTAGATTGTAGGGTGCATAAACCGCGTTGCGGTGACCCAACCGATATGATAACTTGTACTTATTGACCCGAAACGTTCCAATACAATACGTCCAAAGACTGTATAGCGGCAGTTGGGCGAAGCGAACTATCGTATAATTTAACGGTAACTAAACTGGATGAAAGGTAACCCATCTTTCGGTTATTCAGGTATAAAATTGCGATTCGACCCCGATCTACGGTTTTATTGAGCGATAGTCGAACCTAAATTGTAAGTGAGCCTTCCATTTCATAACGGGTAAAGAGTTTTTGCTTCATTAATAAGAGATGATGTTTTCCATTCCAGTTCAGTTTGAAAGAAATTACTTTAGCGTAACATAATTTGAAAAACTCGGCTGTATTGCTGTGTCGCTTCACTCTGGCGCTCCGATGCTTCGTTCGTTCGATGATTGATTCCTATATGAAATAATAGTTGACCCAGCAAACGTTGTGTTGTCATATAAATTATGAAAGTTAGATATATAGTGTGGCAAACTACTCATGTTTTATAGGAATAATCATATATCCGGTGTATCGGTGAGTAACTTTGCAAAAATGATTATCGCGAAAAGACTTTCTCGTTACGTTATTCACAAACAACGTAGCTTTATATTATTGTAAGAACTTTCAAAATCGATTTAACAGTTTCAGATATTAGCCCCAAGAACGTAACAAACGTACAAACTTTACCTTTTTATAATATCAGTGTAGTTATCAATAGATGGCACCAGCTCGTAGTACGTACTAGCCTACAAAAATCAGTAAAAGAATGTTCTAGACATGTTAAAATACAAATAAGTTAATCTAGCCTTCTTAAGTGGTAATTTTATAAATTAAATAGCCCCGCTGTTGAGTTATGAAAGCTAAGATTTTTTACATGTAAGATAGAAATGCTTTGTTCTAAATGGGGTTACCTCTCAGTATTTTCAATTTGAACTACGATCTTTTTACGTACACACAGCCATAGGTGAAATTAAACGAATAACTTATGTTCATGCTGCAAGCTTATTAATCAAGATCGAGCAAGGGATCTTAATTAGCAACACCTGAGCTACAGCGAGCTAGTTAATTATCGTGTAATCGAGACCTGCTTTACGTTGTGCCTGGCTTAATTAGCAAGCCTTGCGGCTAGGTTTTGTTCTATACTTAATTATACGAAGGTCAGGCTGGCAGCTCCACACTTTAGTCTTTTTAACTTAAGTAATCGTCAAATTTCTTATAGTTTCTTAGCCTCAAGACTCGTAGCTTAATGGTTTTAAATGTGTACCATGAAGCGAGAAGTATCGACATCGATTCCCGGTCCGGTCAATTATAATTTAATTTATTCGGTCTCTGGAAAGGCCTGACAGTGGCTGGGCGAGTGTCTTAATACTGCCGTACGCGTGGAAGAGCCATGCTGATGCAAATGCTGACGCACTAAGAATCACATGTATCTGAGAAAATAATGGTGATTTTTTATATGTAACAAAGACTGAGAGTTGATTTGACTTGAGATTCCT
>DWCF01007494.1:0-10606 GCA_018230265.1 Delias oraia
ATCATGTAAAAAATAAATTATTATTACAATTAATTTAATATACATTTTCATTGTTACAGCTATGTCGGCCGATGGCTCGACCACAGATATTCATGGATTACTCAACGATACTGGTGAGTTTTGCAGAATATTTTTTTAAAATGCTTATAAAATGCCTATTATTATTATTAAAGCAGAATATTTTGTAAATTGATAATTAAGAATAAAATATAAATTAAGAAATGAAATTAAATTCACTTGTTTAAAGCGCCATCTAGGTTTTATTAAAGTAAAAGGTACAGACCAAACAGTTTCAAGCTATGTGCCGCAGTGCCATCTAATAAAAAAGTGTGTACTTCATCAAGTATCATGTTTGCTATGAAAACTAAAGACGTACCTAGATGGCGCTAAAGCCTAATGTAATATCCCGTTATAGTAGTCATTTAAACTACAACTAGATAGCGCTTTTATATTTTTATATTATTATTATTATAGTATTAAATACAGAATCGACGTTTTACTTGGCGTAATAATATGCCGGCAATAATATGCTATCAAAGAAAAAAATATTTAATAATTCTCATTAATTGTAATTTTTTTTCAACAAAGTATCACACAAAAATTACCATTATTTGAAGTATGATATATTCGCATATATGGTAAGCTGATATATTCGCAAACTTATTTAAATGTTTTTATCCAGACTAAGAAAATAATTGAATTTTTTTATTTAATAATTGTCTTACTTTTAAATATAATCTTGATAATCTATCTTATTGTACGCAATAAACAATTGGATTATGTAAGAAACTAGTTATTGTGTAAGTCTAGAATGACCAAAATATTATTTATCCGTTATGTAAGTGTAATAAATAATTTACAATTTAGTTCTGTAGTTGGTTTCTATGTGAAAGCATATGTTGAATTCATTATTTAATCTATAAAAAGATATAGTAATGAATTTTAAATAAAACAAAGTTAATTGGTTACATCATTTATAACTCAAAAAGGCTGAACCGATTTTCAAAAAATTTAACATGGATTCCATCCTGGAATGTCTTATGACTTATACTTTCTACGTACCCAACGTGGGTTAAATAACCTACGGCAAAGGTAACGTCCGTTAAAAGTAAGATACGGCATATTATGGTGTGAGTACTACGATTAGTAGTTTAAACATGTAGTTTTCTAAACTAAATAAATCAGCTGTTTTTCAAACGTTTGATACTTTTCATGGGAACGAGACCGTTGTATGAATAATTTTCTAAGGAGTCACTTTGGGTCAGTTACCTCTGCATAACTATGTACCCCAATAATCTTATTCTGCATAATGTCATTTCACCCTAAAGGTTGTCGACATTTGCAGGTGTCCTTCAAATTGAGGAATTTTAAATTCAGAATTAGCAACGGTATTTTACAAACTATATCAAACAGAATCTCTTGTAGATTATTTGTTTACTACTATTCTACTTTGATCACACGAGTCACGATATTACGTATTAAATATCTCATCGTAGCTTAGTAGTTTTATAAGTCTACCATGAAGCGCGAGGTATTTGGGTTTGAATCCCGGTCAGGAAAATTATAATTTAATTTATAATTTTTCGCCTTAATAGTAATAATTTTTTTTTAATTTTATCTCTAGAAGGGCTTGACAGCTAGGCGAGTGTCTGAATAATGCATCCATGGGAGAGCTATGCTGAAGCATATGCTAACGCACTAATTGAATCGGCTCGTCTAAAGTGATATCATAGGATCAGAATACTCAGCGTGAAGGGTGGTTGTACTTAAAACGAGAATTTTACTGTGTTTCGCTAAGTGAGTGAGGATATCAGGAGCCGCTTAAGTGGCGGCAAAAGTCGGCATCACAACCAATGCTCGGTTTGTGGCCTGGTTGTCCATAGGCGGCAGCGTTCTCTTACCATATAGAAGGCCCACCTGCTTTGTTGTCCGCTATACACTAAAACAAAATTAAAGCTAAGATTTTGCGAAGTTTATATTATAAGTACCCTCATCGAACCTAATTTTCTTTTGTTCATTTACCTATGTTACAATTTCATGGATTACTGAACTGGAATTTATTATTATGTAATTATAATTATATAAGTAAATAACAGGATTATTTAAATTTCGTAAATTAATTGAAATACGGTTGAGTTTTTTTTAATATCGTTAACATTTACGTCTTATTTTGTGTATTGTTCTATGAAACATTGGCGCTGAAGCCGGTGAACTAAACATTCAAGAAATTCACTTTTCGTTTTATTTTTTTTATAGGATAGCGGACAACGAAGCAAGTGGGTCTCTTATATGGTAATCGACCACCGCTGCCCAATGAAAACCGCGCCACATTTCGCGCATTGGTTTTGCAGGCTTTTTACGTCACTTAAACGGCATTTTTAAGGGCCTCCAATATCCTTACTTAGCAAAACACAGTACAAGTTTCCGTTGAACCGTTTCACGTTGAGCATTCTGTGATTCGCTTTTTCAAATTATAATAATATTTAAAAAAGTGTGATGCTTAGATAACATGAATGATCATGATGACAAATATCTATGTTCTGAATTATCTAATTAGTTCACGCTAGTATCTGATAAACTTCTGATAAATTACCTATGCTTCGTCGTAGATTCTTCACAAAATATTCCATGTTTTATCGGTATCATAGGTATATAAAAATTAAATATTTATCTACTAAAAGTGACATAACTGTTCTAGATTATATAAATTCGGCGTCATTTTCATATCACCACCGCAAAGAGAAATAACTTATCATTTAGTCCATCTTCTGAGAAGATGTTTCAGGTACCTATATCAATTTTTTTCAAGCCAGTAGGGACTGTTATATTGTTGATTTGCTGTCAGTTACCTTGCATTTAAATATTCAGTCATGAACCATAAACCATTTATTTTCTAAGTCACCGTGAATATTGTTTGACACGTGTAAGTCATGTTTACGAATTAACGCATTTGCTTAAGAAACTTTCTGTCTACTAGAAAGCATATTGGAAAAGTGAAATCTGGCCTTTAACCGATATAAAAATACTAAAGAGGCCAAGTAAACAGCTCCCCTATAAAGATGTACTAAAAATAAGTATGGAATTAAATATCGTTCGATAGGATTCAAATACGTTTAAAAGTTTTTTATTTTGTAGTAAACTCGTCTAGGTATACAAGTTGCTTTGCCACTTTTGACCTGGTTTTCAATTGTTGCTGGAAGACTGGTATAAGCTAGTACGTTTATAAATGGTTTATGATGCTAATAAAATTATAATGGAGTCAAACGGCATATAGAAATAATTTTCAACATCTGAGTATAAAACATGGGAAAGACTAAAAAAACGTATATGAATATTAAATTCTTTGTAAAATTATATATACATATATAATTTAAAAAGTAATAGCTAAGCGAGCGGCTGTTAAAGCGGAAAATCGATTTTTCCACCTAGACCTTCAATGTCGTTGATATTTGATTAAATTACAGCACCGATTATATTTATTCGCGGGGGACATAAACTGTATCATGTAACCCATGACCTCAGAACGTGATAAGCGACGGAAACCTTCCGAGTCAAGAGTTATCGTATATAGATAAATATAGTTAGTACGGGAAGGTCGTTTATTTGTTTGTCTCTTTTGAGAGTAATATGGTCTTTGTATTGCAGGTACGTATTGTAGATAAATAGGACTAAAAATAAATAAAGAAATCAATTCCGTTCATACCTGACGTAGTCAGAATGAATAGGTCGTAACAGTCGTAAAGATTAAGAAATGCTTCTCATAATATGGAAATCATAAGAATAAATATAAATCCCATGTCTAAGCACGTGTTTTTGTAATAATTCTCAAAGGTCTAATTGTCGTTGCTTGCATACAAACTATGTGGATTACATTATTCTTTATCGATATTGGATGATACTTATATTTGATGCTATAGCTTTATATTTAATATTAACTCCAATAGACTTAGGAAAAACCATTGCATTTCCAATCTGCTTATATGAAAAATCATATATTTATTTCTATTGAAAGCTTTAAACTTAATAAGTGCAACATGGAGTAAAATTATTGTTTACTACATATCTTTCAATGACTTTATCTTTTTTCAGCATCTTCTCCTAGACTTGTTCATATATTTTTAATGTTCTCTCAGCTTTTAACTCTGAGACAAAGATCTATGTATTTCTGAAACAAATTAGTATGTTACTGAAACATGTTTCTGTACTCCCCGATCTTATGGAGAGCACCGAAACAAAGTTTCAGAAACTTTATATCTAAAACATGTTTCTCAGTGAATTTTTTTTCTTTAAACTACAAACGATAATTCAATATCATGTCTAAAGATAGATTTAAAGATTTTTATCAGTATCACTTTGCAAAATATGACAATTTAATCTTATTGATTTGATTTATTATCTTATTCTTGACTATCAAGAATCTTTTAATAATCTTATCAAACATGACGAAAATAAACATGTTTTTTTAAATAATTGCGTTTTATTTAATAATCCAAGGATTGTTTTTTATAAAATATATTATTTAGTGATTATTTTTTATTGACTTGATTTCTTTAAGGTTATTGTAATAAATAAAATACATTTTAGATTTATATTATCAATAGTAATTATTGAAATGTTAGTAAAATTAGTAAACGGTGTACAGTATCCTACGGTTCTATTTCAAACATATCAATAATTTGAATTAATTGATTATCTGTGAAACGTACCGAAGATGCATTTCTGTAATTACACGATTTCTTTAATACCAACAAAATCGCAGCCTTTTGTTGCTTGGTACGTCAATATAGCATATTATGAAATCCATACATTTAATTTCACGGCCTTATCTAAATCAAAGTACGTCATAGTTGGTTTTTCTTTTAATATAAACATTAAATTTTATTGAAAAATAGCTGTCATATATAGATTTAATAATATTGACGTAATGTTTACTTATTACATTCGAATGAAATCTTTATTACTGTTTACAAGTTTGCTACAAGTTATGTTATTGGTTCTAATATACACACCCTTACGCCATATATTATATGCATTACGTAAACAATATTGATATCAATAAAACTTTTTATCATGCTTTTAAAAGCAAATAAACAGTTAAAGGAAACATATCAAGTCTTAGAGAAAGATTACCTACTAGTAGAGCAAAATGTATACTTTCTCTATATTACAAATTACAACTGTCTCGCAGTAAAAAGCATTCAATTACATATTTAATACTCAATTCTCTACTTTTCTGTATGTCGAAAGTTTAAAGTCATAACTGATTAATTGTAAAAAATATATATTTTGAAGATTTAATGGTCACCGTACCAATAAAACATTTTTTTACATTTTTCCACGTCAGTTTACACTTTATTCTTAATGAGACTGTTTTGTTGTACATAACAGATTTATTTTAATTATATGGGAAACAAAAACTTCAATCGTGATTTTTAAAACTCGATTGGAAATATGTAATATGCGAACTAAATATTGTGCCTAAACTTGCAAACTACCAAATTAAGAAATGTAATTCTTTATGAAAATGATAGCAAACGAGTAGGCTCGACTAGGGTAAGCATTCCTCCGCCCATGGACACCCCCGGCCCTTGTAGAGCCACGAGTGCGTAGCGATCTTAAAATATGATTAAATTATATTGACATATATTTTTATTGTATATTATGTTATTAAGCACACACTGTTTCGTATTAAAATTGACTTTTTTTATTTATTTTTTCAGAATCCGATCTCACCGGCCTTTCGCACGTTGGTAAGTAAGATTTGTTAAAAAATATATCTAATAATACACATTTTTATATAATAAACGGACAAAAACAAATTTATACATGATTTAATCAATCAAAACAATTGTAGAATATATCTTTCACATCTATCATGATTATAACCGATGAATAAAGATATTATAAAGTTCAATAAATCCTTTTTGATAACACAAAGTAGATATTAGTCATATGACTGCGTATTAAGTATTGACCATAAATTCTAATTTTAGTTTCATTGTATATTTTTAGAACGTATTATATCTCCGATAAAAGTGTAGACTATTAAAATGTAGAAGTTTTGCCTGTTTCTCTCAACATTGGCCTTATTAATGAAAATTCCGCGAACTTTTAATAAGCTTAATGATAATGAATGTAACAAACAATTGTACGGACGGAAGAGTAGTTAACTAGTTTGCTCAATTAAACATTGGTGTCGGTAACCGTCTGCCTTTGAGTGTCAATTGGCATTTTATAACAAGTTGTATGGCCAACTTAAGAAACAATTTCATATACTATATTATACTTCGTATTAGTAAACACAAATCAGGAATAGTTTAAATTCCAACATTTCTTGTATTTTTAATCCAAATTTAATGTTTTCTTCATTATTGATGATTCAAACCATTCTTCGTTTATGTCATAACCAAAACCTCTTAATTTTTGCACCGTATCAATAACCTGTGTAACGTATGCTGTCGTTGGTTTACTATTTTCAAGGCGAATAAAAAGTTGAGTTTTCAAATTGTCTAATAATGTCTTGAGTTTAATTCTAACACCTAAAGCAGTATTCTCATCGAATTAATGTCGACGCCTTCTAAAATTAAGAAATACTCGCGAAATTTTGGTAATTTTTTTTATTCTATCGCGGATAACGGAGCAGGTGAGTCTCCTATATGGTAAGAGAATACCGCCGCCCATGAACAATCGCAATTAGTTATTTACCGGTTTCTTATGCCGCTTAAGCGACACTCTTAAGGGCCACCGATATCCTCACTCAGTCTGCGAAACAGTACCGTTTCACGCTGAGTATTCTGTGAGTCCGTGGTATCACTTATGAGCCGGGACAATTAATGCGTCAGCATATGCTTCAGCATGGCTCTCCCACGGGTAACATTTATAATGTAACTTCCAGCCATATTAGATACACGGTAAAACTATAACTTTTTTATCTTTCAAGGGACTGGGCCCATAACCTTTTGAAACTAAAAAAACTAGCATAAACTAAGAACATATTCTATATTATTTTGATTTATATCTAACAGTTGCTTGCTAGCGCTTGGGAAGAAAGTGGTACCACTAAGCCAATGTTATCGTTGATAAAGATTACATCATATTATATAAACAATATCTACTGACCTTCCTTATTACGGGTCTAGAACCTTAGTTGTCATAATATCTCCTGTGCGTACGATTCTATTGACTCGACTGTTTATAAGGCTTTAATGCAATAAGCGTGTTAAACGTAACGCATAAAGCGATATAATTTAATACAATGTATGATAACACTGAGTTATTTTTATTCTGGATTCTGTAACTAGTAAAATACACACAGTTCCAAATATCTTATAATTATACAAGTTTCCCGCGTTTATAAATCATTCATTCATTTTTCATTGTTGCTATTTCACAAAGTTATAAAAAATAAAATATTTTTATTGATAAAATTTTGAAGAGAAAAATAAAATTAATTAAATCAACTTATCCTTGTAGCAATTTAATATGTTTAAAATAGTGATTGGCTTTCGTCAAATGTCTGCTTGTATATATACAATGTTTTCAACGATCCCATTTCCAGGAAAATACGAATTGTTTTTAATCTCTATTTTTATTTTTGCAACGACGCAGTTTGTTTTGATGGGTTCCAGACATTTAAAGAATAGGACATTTAAATTCATTTTTATTACGTTTCATCGTACAATTCGTCTTGGTTAATTTGAGACATTGATTTAAAACGTATGACGTAGTTGTCATCAGTGGATCCTTTATGCGTGTATTTTTGCACTTAACATTTCGTTTCTTATCACAGTACATCAATAACTAATTATATTTTATTTAAAAGTGATATACTTTTTGTTTCAAATTTTAAAAAAATCAAATACAAATTACATAAGTAATAACATATTTTAATAATTTCATCTTTGTAGAAAGTAATAGACCGATTTATATGGCATTCCCATGAGACGTCGTAAAATTAACAAAACTGATTATGTAGGTTTACCGTATATGTAAACCGTCTCAGAAAGTTTAGTTTATTTTACTTCAATTATTCATCACGTCTCTGTTTTGTAGTTGTTTTGTGTTTAGAAGCAATTAAGATGGGTTTGATTATTTTGGTAAGCTATAAAAACCGTAAAGATCGGGAAACCGTGTGCAACGTAACTACGTATTGACGACTTCTCATTGAATGTTTTATATCGGGAACATTTTCCTTATATTTGTTTTGGCACTTACCTTTACCTTGGTAGTTTTAAATTATAAAACTTATCGTTTTTTGAGAAAAATATAAATAACTTAAATTTCTCACGTTTGATCATGGAATATTTTTCGAAAATAAAAGCGAAGGGGACTTTTAACAGTTATAAAGACACACAAACACATATATAGATATAATAATAATGTAAAATGGTGAATACATTTAAATAAAAAAATTACATTTAAATAAAAATCTCTACCAATTTACAGCTCTACGCGAATTTTGGATAGGTCAAATGTATATTGTGACTTCATTATTAAGATGTATAGTTTACAACATTTGTCTACGTTCAATTGATATAAAAACAATCTAAATACACTAGAGAAGGGAATTCAATAATTTAAAAAAAGTTTGAAAATTTGAAAGTCATAGTTTTGAACCAGAGCTATACACGCATATACTATATGCAACGTAAACCGAGTACCTCCTACTTTAACACTTATCCGAAGACCTTATTCATTCGCCAACTTTTTCAATGACACTTATTTTAACCTCGTTTGCGGAAGCTACGTAGAAAATGACAGATGAAAGATGAGCTTTGTTTACCGTTCTTAAAATTATCTGCATTGGCTTAATTCCACAAAATTTAATAAGTAATAACTATTCCAAACTGATGAATTCAAAATGACAGTATATTTGCTATACATAGATGTTGTTATTTTATTCAATTTAAAGGAGATTTTAAGCCAGACAAAACAAAGAACCATAACAGACTTATGTTAATTTAAAACAATTATTTTTTTTTAAATATAATCAAAATAAATTGCGTTGTTATTCAAAGATAATATACTCTTAGTAAACATATTTTAATAACAAAACGTATTTCTATAACGCAACACTGTTAACGGTATAACAGCACGTACTATGACGTTATACGATTTTTAATTGCGCAAAGTAATCTGCGCAGAAGCATGATCTATTATTGCACATTCGTTGATCTTCCTGGTTGTATAGATTAGCCTTGGTTTGTCCTAGTAATAAGTCACTCAAATAGACGTCTTGACTGGTTATGTTCATAAAAGATAAGAATTGAGAGTTTTATACTCCTTAAACAAAGTGAATATTAAACGATTCATCTACACTTTCCAAAAACTCAGGGTTAGAAAAGTCGTCTGTATTATTAAATAAACAATATGAAGTCATATTAATTAACTATTACTAATTATCCAGATAATATTAAACTTATTTAACCTAACTAATTTATTTGTTTTTTTTTATTTTCTAAAATTTTATTTGAAATTTTCCTTGAAATATGTCGTACGTATTTTAAAATTCATAATTCACAATACATAACATAAACGATGGCGGAACTGATATAAATTTGAATGCAAAATGTTTTACAAATGAAATAGGTAATTTTCCGGTCATCTTGTATAAGGAAATCTTTAAAATATGACGTCTGGTGTGAAGGCGACGAGATCGTTAGCTTGGCCTCAAGAGTTCAATGACGTATAACTAGGAGTTTTGGATAATCCTTTGTTTGTTCTCCCCGCAATTTATGAGGATACAGTTTTAGTTATAGCCCATCGAATGATGTGTGTTGTTAGTTATTTATAAGTTCCTAAAACTAACATTTATCAATAGACTTAAAACGTGTATTTTTTTGTTTCTTGCCCTCTTTTTATAACATATGGTTATACTATACTATATGTTTTTCGCACAAATTGGCAAGCTCACCGCCACATTAAACTTTGAGACAGATGTGTTGTAAATCCTAATTTTTATATGAATACTAAACTGTTGTTTGAACTTGTAAGATCCGTATTACTTTGCATTAAAGTGTAAATTCCTTCAACTCAAGAGTTCAAAGTGGAATGATGCCTATTTTCGTTCTATTTCGTGAATGTCATTTCTGCGCCAACGCAATGAACTACGTAAAATATCGATTTCGAATGTATTTTAGTAAAATTTTGTGCAATGTTCTTCTTTGTTTTTTTAATTCTAAAGCGGACAACGGAACAGGTATTTCACCTATATGGTAAGAGAACACCGCTGTCCATGAACAACCGCGCCACAGTCCGCAGATTGGTTGTGTTGCCGGCTTTTATCCCACTTAAAGATTATGCTAGTGACGTTTCATTAATATTTAAATAAAAACCATCTTTTTTTAAACATTTAGTTGAAATATACTTTAGTATACAAGTACAATTATACTCAGCGTGAAAAGTTACTGTGTTTCGCTTAATCGGCGTAAAAAGCCGGCATAACAAAGAATGCGCGGACTGTGGCGCGGTTTTTCATGGGCGGCGGTGTTCTGTTAACATATATGAGACCCGTTGTCCGAAATAGAATAAAAAAAAATAACTTCTGCAAATACTATTAATATATCTAAATAACTTTATATTTTAATTAAATAATAATATTACCGTT
>DWCF01007495.1:0-10606 GCA_018230265.1 Delias oraia
CCACTAGAGCGACATTTACATCTGGCCAAAGCAACAATTTTAGACCCACGCTTTAAGCGTATTCACTTTAGTTCAGCGCTAGCTGTTTCCACTGCAATTAACGCACTGTCAAAAGAAATACGTTTAGCACATAGACGTAGAGGACAACTTTCGCCTGAACCCAGACCCACTCCCACTACCATAATTCCAAATTCAGAAAATTCTTCACCGTCATTGTGGTCTGGACATGAAAAAATTATGATAGATATTTCTGCAGCTTCAGCACACTCTTTTTTTCAAATTCAACCAGTGATGGTATGCCTAGCGAACTAAAGCAATATCTAGATCAGCCTATAATACCCAGAAAAGAGAATCCTATAAAATTCTGGTTTGATTGTCGTCATTTTTTTCATGACATGGCTCTACAGTATTTGATATCGCATGCGTCCTCGGTTTCCTCAGAGAGAGTGGCATCTGCTGTGAATCTCGCAGTACCCAATAACAGAAGTCAGCTTACAGCCGAGCACGTAAATCAAAGAGTTTTTCTTATGTCTGTATCAGTTAAATATTGGTAATTGATTTGATGAATAAAAATTAATATTTTAATTGTTGTTCTTGATTTATTAAAAATTATGTCTATTGATTAGTATTTATCTAGTAATGTAAGATGATTAAAGTAGATTAGGCCAATTTTTTTTCATGTCATACCGATATATCGATATTTTAAAATAAAAATATCGACATCGATATATTAAAAATTACCGATACAATATATATCGATACTTTATTCCATTTCCGACAACCCTAGACTGAAGCCTGAAATAAAACTAAGCAAAACACGGCTAGGGCAATAGCGTTGGAAACAAGCAGGTAGTAAAACTCTTAACAACGTAGTTCAGTGCGTCCTTACACTTATAAATATGAAAATAAATCAGGTGTAGATGGCGCGCAAATAGAAAAGCTGGTCATTGATCAAAAAGTATTTGAAAGTCGAAAGTACACCTAAATTATGTTTGTAATGTTATCAATTGTAATTTAAGTTTTATTTTTTGTTTCGAGAACAGTATTTTCAACATTTTTATTAAATTGTTTCTTAGACCCGTTCATCTGCTTTTTCACTGAATAGATACCAACTAATCCTGGTATAAATGATCTTCAGCTCACAACATTTTACTTTGGAATATTTCATTACATCATATGACATCACTTCGGACCAGCCGCCCCCATTCATGCGTTAGCATGGCTCTCCCACGGGTGAAAAGTAACAATTAGCACATCAACCATTTGCACGTAGCTCGGATTTTATGTTTTTCCCAAAAATATCTACAAATATAATTTAAATATACGAGTCAACTCATTACAGATAATGATTTAAATGCACTATAATTACATACATAATTCTAATTACTCATATATTATTTAGACAACTGTCAAAATCTATATAAATGTTGCTATTAATTTATCACAGGCGCGTAAATTTGTCTTTTCATTTAAAGTCGTAATAAATTAGTCGTATTCCAATGAATTGTTAAAAATTTTTTTTTCAGAGAACTTTAATGACAGAAGCAAAAATTAAATGGATTTTTAATAAGGTTTTTATTCCTTCGCATCGTATGTCCAATTTAGTATTAAAGATAATGGCGCTATAAAATTATACGAAAATACCAACGTTTCTTTTTTTATTGTAAAGCGGAGATCACCGCCACCAATGGACAATCGAGCTACAATCCGTGCTTTGATTGTGTTGCCGGCTTTTTTCTTCGCTCAAGCGCCATAATTTCAACTAAATCAAAAACTTAGCGAAACACAGTCTAACTATTGTTTCACATGTGAAGTTTTTATCAAGTAAGCAGATCTCATATAGAAATTTCATATTAATACTGCATCTCACACGTGCTTCATAGTTTTTTTTACTTAGTCGGTATTAATGAGGCTAATATTGTACATTGTTTCAGCCCGTAAAAATATTTACAAAAGTTCATTTTTGTGGGTGGTTCAAAGCGTAGATAGCGATCACTTAGACAACCTAGGTAGTAAGGCTCATTCAATCGTTTTTGCCATAACCACTTAATCGATCACAATTCGGAGCATACAACTATTATAACTAGGTATAGTAGTACGTTAAAGTATTTCAACTATCACAAGGTATTTATCTTACGTGTTCATATTAGGCAATTAGGCAATTTGTTTATGTAAACGGAGGCAAACAAGCAGGATATTCAAGTAGTATAAGCGGTCCTGTGCCCATGGACATGCCCAGCCCTTGCAGGGCCGTGGGCGCGTTTCGGGCGTTTCATATTCTACCTCGATGTTCGATGATGAAATTCAGTTGCAGGTATTAATTTAAACAGCTCTTCAGAACCTTAGCCGTTATACATGCAATGAATTTAAATCTCTGCATTAATAAACTAATTAATGCTAACACTTGCTTAAAACTTTGTAAGAATTTAAGAAGGTTTATTCTTTTAACATAAATTAGGTCCAGCTCTTTTTGTTGGTTTCTCTTTACATTATGACTAAATTAAGATCACTGTAATGAACAGCCTGTATACCTGTAATGCTGTAAGAACGTCCTTTTTCTGCAACATTAAACACATGCCTTTAACACACCTGTACGTACACAATATCTTCTCGTTTGAGATATATGCAAATATGATTGCTAATTCAATTGATGCTTGTCGAATCACATTCTACATAAGAGCATATTTATTTGTTCTGCGTTATTTGTAGATTTATTCCAAGTTTAGTTACTAGATTTAAACATATTCTGACAGTTATTTGAACTCGTGTCTTAGCTAAGAGATTGGTGACTAAAACGTCAAACTACAACTTGAATGAAATGCGGTTCGTCGTGGTTCGGATTACTGGACACTTGGTTGGGCGGGTGTGGTTTCAGCTCAGTTTCGTGTGTTCAGTAAAACACGGGATCGATAGGCGTTTTGAGCGCTGCAGTCGTCGTTAACCCTCGGCACAACAATCGCTGTCGCTCTTAGACTCCGTTACGGCACTCTGGCACTCCGACTCCGGCACTCCGCCGATCTCCCGCGTCGCGAAAACACGCGACGATGCGCGGTGACCGCGCCGCCGCTGACACGCGGCACAACAAAGATCACGAGAATCTGAAATCATCACTTAAAAAGGGCAGCAAATCGAAAAAAAATCGTGTTGTCTTCGATGAGAGTGCTAACGAATTTTTTGAAGCGGATTACATTATCGTCGTCCGCGATGAATGCGGATATTCGGATGAGGGTGAAGGCGAAGACTGCTCTGGCTGCGGGGCGTGCGAACGCCTCCAGGAGCCGGAGCCAGGCGCTCTCAGCCCGCCCGAAGGATATAAGGACATGGGCCTGTTCAACCGAGATGGCACTTTGCGTGAGCAGGCTTGGTGGGAAGCAGGAGATGTTGTCTTAGTCGGGGAAAGGTCGGGGACAGTTTTTACACCACAGCACCTTCAACTGCTGCGGCGACTGCAGAGGGAGAGGATGATGCGGTCATCAGTTTGCGCGGACTGTGACGTGCACACTATTCGCCAGCCTCTAGGTAAGTCATACTCGTCTTCAAGGGCGAAACCGCTGACTCGTTACGGCCTTCTCCAATACATAACTACTTCTCTTTTTACAAGTATTTAACTAGTCATTTCCACGTCTATGTAGACAAATATTAAACTATCTTAAAAAATGTAACAAATTGTGTGCTGTTGCGACTGTTCTAGTGATAAGGCTTTGCGAACATTTCTTTAACAGCTACAGGCTGTTAGCGTTCATTTTAATTGTTGTATTCGCGATGCGATCAGTATTTCTCACTCTAGTATCAAATAGTAAAGCAATCAAGAAATGCGTCCTCTATTCATGTCAATAATTACATAACTTTACCAAGCATTTATTAGGTAAAAAAGTAATGTTTATTGTTATTTTATCTTTATCGGTGTAGAAATGATGTCACACTCGGTTATTATTTTAGCCTTTTAAGAAGCCAGACAAAGAAATTCTTGTCGTATTCAACGAACAGAAATAGTTCATCACCACATTTGTAATTATTCTATGCAATCATTTACAATAAAGTATATTCCATTGGGATCAATAAATAACAAGATCTGTAAATATTTACGTTTCGTTTATAATAATAAAATATAGTTTAATCAGATTTGTGTTTTAACCAAATTTAAAAACTTTACCTTAAATTTCTAAAATGGGTTTCTTCTACATTTCTTTATAAAATGGGTAAACCAGTAAAAGGCTTCTTTTATATTATACACAGATAAATACAAAGCATTAGTGCGTCATAATGATTGAATTATGGCTAAATACTAATTACCAAGAGAGATATCAATGTGTATATATTTATTTTAAGCGTGGTTTAATTTAGAAACGATTTTGAAAAGTAAAAGAAAGCAGATACTTTTGAGGTTTAGTTTTACGTAGAAAGAAAGCTATTTTTCTCACATCAAGTTAAACTGCACTTTTATTATATGGTATAGCGTATAATGGGGCAGGCGGATTTCGTATATGATAAGTGAACGCCGCCGCCCATGACCAACAGCGCCACAGTCCGTGCATTGTTGTACTGCCGGCTTTTTACGTTACTTAAGCATTATTTTTAACGGCCTACAATATCATCACTCACTCTACGAAAGACAGTAGAAGCACCGCCACACGCCGTGTATTCTGTAAGCCCGTGTTGTAAGACCGGCCCAATTTGTCCATCAGCAAATGCTTTAGCATGGCTCTCCCACGGGTGAAAACGGGTTTTAATGAAATGCAATCGTCCGAATTGAATTGGGGATTACCCAACGTACTCTTAAAGAGTAAGATCTCAACTTTTCAATAGGTATATTTTTAAAAACAAGGATACACTAGAGTATGTTATGCATAATAGTAGATTAATTATTTATTGGTCTTTACATAGTTAATTGGTGTTTTGTCAAATTAGCTACATTGCTCTCAAATACGCATATATGTATGAATCTATCCATCATCTTATTCTATCTCTTTATTTATGAAATCCAATTTAAAATTTATAAATCTATTCACTCATGTGTTTTTGTTCCAAAAACCGTAATTCATTTGTTTTCTGGTCTTTTGGTTTTACTTTCCGTCACTCAGATTACATAAATGGTAAACTTGAAAAATTGAGTTATTTACGGGTACTCTGTACAAGTACCATTGTGGCTGCAGAAACGGCTCGAAGGATTTCTGAAGTTTATGTCTGCGTTGTCCCAAGAGACGAACACCACATCCGCAGTAGCTGCAGGTGATGTTAGTTATAAAATTGTTCTAATTGAAACAAATTAGGAAGGTGATAAAGCTTGTTAGGGACACAATTAAAGGAACAAAACAAAATTTTGTAATATATTATTCATTACAAATATTTATTACTATAATTATCATGAAAACCACACGTGAACGTGTAAAATTATGATAACTGGTATTTATTTATTAACACATGCGGATATGGTGAGCGGAAATTTAAACTGAATTTCAGGTATGAAATTTTAATCAATAAGCTTACACAAAAATCTCCGGAGCGTGAATGTATGATGTTGGACATTTCATTTAGTAATTACTGAGTCCAGAATCAATAATTCCCAGTTAATTTAATGTTTGAGCTGTGCGGTGTTCGAGCTTCAGGGCATTTGTTTATGGCTATCAACACAAAAATCTATAAACAATTTATTTAATCAAACTTTTATAAGAGATGCCGTGGTTGCCGACGTATATCTGAAAATGTTTACGCCGCCACTATCAATTCTTTTTTATAGTATAGTGAATAACGGAGTAGGTGGGTCTCCTTTGTGGTTAGAGAATACCGTCGCCCATAAACAACCGCGTCACAGTTCGCGCATTGGTTGTGTAGCCGGCTTTTTACGCCACTTAAGCGTCATTTTTAAGGACATCCGGTATCCTCACTCACTCTGCGAAACACAGTACAAGTACCGTTTCACGCTAAGTATTCTGTGACACCGTAATATCACTTCGGACGAGTCGACTCAATTAGTGCGTCAGCATGGCTCTTCCACGTGTTAAAATTGGTTTATAGATAAGTTAGGTTGAAATAATCAGTTGGCCTAAATAAAAAAATCCCTTTAAGAAAAGCATAAATTAGAGCACGTAAAAGCAGCGATCTTTAAATGGATCCTTAGAAAAAAAAATATTCGGATATCAACTATGCCATTTAAGTTTTAATAAGATTTTTTACAAATTTAAAAGTATCAATGCCGTAATGACAAAGTAAGATTGAACATAGTCGTTTCTTAAGGACGATGCTATGAACAAATAATTTTCACAGACTTGCGCTAGACTATTTGTTCCTATTAACACAACCGTTCGTGTTGTGAGAAAGTAATAGCAGTTTGGACGCCCTTTTCTATACTTTACCGATTTTAAATAACCTCGTAGCTTAATGGTTGGTAAAAGTATACCATGAAGCGGAAGGTATTATAATTTAATTTATAACTTATTCGGTCTCTGGAAGGACTCGAAAGGGGCTGGGTGAGTGTCTTAATAGTGTCGCATCAGTGGAAGACCCATGCTGAACCATATATCAAAAAATATTTAAAATATTTAAAAATTGACGTTGAATTTCTTTAAGGAATGTTCCGATAAGTTATATACGTTAATTATTAAGTTAGTTTATTTCTAAGTTATATCTGTGCTTAATGTTATATAAGGATTATATTATAAATATGAATACTTAGATTAATGAGACCTCCATTAATTACTTTAGAAGTTAATAATTGTTTTTTCCCAATTCAGTGTAATCGATGATGGAATTTGTTACCTATTAAGAACATTTTAAACAAATTTTCAAGTCCTTCTAAATAATGGATTTTATCAAACTTCCCTGAGTATCAGTTGATGATTTAATTCAATAATTTGCCCGCTTAACCCAATGTAGTCAATCTGAAATAAATTTAGATGGTAGATCTACTAGAGTCTTTTTTTATATAGTAAGCAGACAACGGAGCAGGTGGGTTTCCTATATGGTAAGAGCACCGCTGCCAATGGAGAACCGCGCCAACGTCCACGCATTGGTTGTGTAGCCAGCCTTTTTACACCACTTAAGCGGCATCTTTAATTCTACTCCGATATTCTCACTGACTCTGCAAAACACAGTACAAGTACCGTTTTTTTTATTTATTGTGGAACTAGCAATAGATAGGCTAGAAGGACTCTCTGGTTCTTTCAAGTAAAAATCTAAATGTCTCAAGTATCTGTATCGAAATCAAATGAGAGTTTCATAAAAAAATCTCATATTTTGTTAGCAGTTATGAATATTAATGAATAAACAAAATTTCATTTATATAAAATCTAAATTGAATGTGATACTGTTAATTATAAAAGCATTGACTTTGGTGATGTAAGTTTGGTGGTGTAACATTACAACAATGTCAATTGAATTAATTTTATGACATTAAAACTCTGATTTCGTTGCGCAAGCATTTTTGTGTTTTAGGAAAATCAAAATACGAGAGAATATGCTCTATTACGTATATATTTTTAGGTTTACAAAATGGCGTAAACATAATTTTACTCAGAGCGCCTTTTTATACTAAAAATAAAAGTTATACATATTTCTATATTCATAAACGAGAAAAAACTGTAAATAAAAACTAAAATGAAATTTGATCACTCGTTTCCGTTGAAAATGCTTTACGAAAACCGATACTCAGAACCAATAATGCATTTATATTCATTATTAGGCGATTCTATGTAATCTATAAATATAAAAGAAAATCGTGTTCGCTATTTGTAATCAAGAACGGCTGAACGGTAGCTAAGAGAATGAGATAGAAAGAAAAGAAGGACAAAAATTGGGCTCATGGGTTGCTGGAAGTTTATTAATGGACTCAGTAGGTTGCGCACCGGGCCGGACTATGTCATTTTCATTACATTAAACTATGTTTTTATTAAATTTTATAGATTCGATACAAGTTTGATGCGATTGGATCTTACGTTTCATTTAAATAAGAGTAATATATCTTTGAAAAGAACAATTTAAAGTTCTATTAAAACGAGTGTTATTAAAGAGCAAAGAGATAGCGTCTAGTCTAGTCCTAGCACTTTTAGGTTTGAGGTCAGTGCCCTCAGTAACGTAAGGTGACCGTCACGAGCCATGTTAGGGTAACGCACTTTCTGTCTAGAGTTATTCAGGCTGTGTTCGGTTTTCGATCAACGCTGTATGTATGATATTAAATTTATACTGAGTATTTGTTTTATCAATATTTTATACTTTTTACATGTTTTACTTGTAGATAGCTGTAAAAAGTAACATTATTATGGTGTCCAAAAATAGTGTTTTCGTGATTATACATAAAACATAATGTTAGGCGTAATTTTGAATTCAAGATATTTATTAAAAACAGTATATTTATGATATTGAAATATAATTTTTTTTTCTAATTTATATAATATTTTAATTCATAAATAACGCGTGTATAATTCAACGTAGACGCGATTTTAGTTTTATTACATTCAATACTGAAATATTTAAATGGTATTATTTAACATGGCGAGCCCGTATATTTTTTAACAAGAACATTTTTGTCTCAAACTGTTTAAAAATTGCGAGAAAATGAGGTAAAAATCTAAATGTAATGTCTCAAGTAACTTAAACGGTTCTTTTTATTTTAGAATTATTTACATGGCTTTTTTACAGAAGCCAAAGCTAATAGTTTTAATTTTATATTTGTTTCTAACACATTATTTCTTAAATATTTATTTGATAATCCTATGAATCATTTTTTTATTCCTTAAACAAATTTATAGTGCGTCATTATAATCTACGGAATATTTACCACTAAAAAACCTTTACCTTTATTTTGAGTACAATTAAATCAGCGCATTAATAGATTTAAATAGATTTTAGCTATAAAAATATATTCGTATATCTTATATAATCTTTACTTTAAATAAACTGCTGCACACATCATTGTCTTTCACAGTTGTTCCTAATAAACACATACTATTTTGAAAACTCTTAATAAAATACTTTACTAAATATAAGTATATCTGTCTGACTGTATGCAATCAACTGCGTACGGTTTTATAAAATTTTAGAGCCTCGTAGCTAAGTAGTTTAATAGGTCTACCATGAAGCCCGAGCTATCGGGTTCGAATCCCGGTCCGGATCATTCCAAATTATAATTTTATGTATAACTTATTTGGCCTTTAAAATGCCTCTTGATTGGCGTAAAAAGCCGGCAACACAACCAATTCACGGACTGTGGCGCGGTTGTCCATGAGCGGCGAACCATATAGGAGACACACCTGCTTCGTTGTGCTCTATACTATATACAAAAACGGAAAAGGAACAAACATATAGATATATAAGTCGAATTTTTTGGGGCTTATAACATTTAACGATATCCCTTTGAAGATGCGATGTATTGAATGTTACCATATAGATCAGTTTTGTCTTGACCAGAGTTGAAGCAGTTGCTCCACAATCCAGAAGCCTGTATAATTTCTGTGTGGATAGTTTGTGGCTTCCCACTTTGCATTATCCCAGTAAATTGCCCATCTATATACAAAATCAATATACATTTTAGATTGACTAATATGTACTAAGGCATTTACCGGGAATCGTATTGAGGTATGCTTCCCACACACCCATATAGCATTTCATTTAATTAAACATTTGCATTGAGTGTAGAGTTGTAATGATTGGATTTCCAATATGATTGACGCTAGAGAAATGA
Source organism: Delias oraia (assembly GCA_018230265.1). Taxonomy (NCBI): domain Eukaryota; kingdom Metazoa; phylum Arthropoda; class Insecta; order Lepidoptera; family Pieridae; genus Delias; species Delias oraia. The sequence continues at coordinate 9,677 of DWCF01007495.1, forward strand.
TGATATACTTCTTATTGTTTATATAGCTTAGTTTATCTTAATTTTCTATTAAGTGGTTATAGTGGAGCAGGATTTGCTGTTCAAAAACTGCAAAGTGATTGATGCCATAAAGAAACAACTCGTTTAAGTAAGAGATTCTGTTCTGGATATGATGGATTCATTTGGAGGTGCGATTGATGGATTTTGTTATTTGAAATGTTATCCAAATATGGTTTTGTGACATTTTTTTTATATGTACTACACTACTAACTATATCGAACTAATATTCTAAACGCGAAAGTTTGTAAGCTTGGCTTGATGTTCGTTATTGATTCACGCTAAAACCACTGTTAAGATTGTAATGTAACTTTGTATTAAAATAGATCATATATCAGAATAATATATAGGCTATGATTTATAATGATGTTTAAAGTAGCCGAAATATATTTAGAAAAAAACACCTTAAGTCGGACACGGTAGGTGGCGTACCGGTCAGGGTGACGTATGACAGGTCAACTGGTTATTATTTTATACTTAATATATTCACAGCAACAGCATATTAACATATTAAAAGAATCTACGCATTAAACATACTAAACCAGATCATTGGTACCGCTGTGTATAATCAAAAAGGTTTTACACAATATTCATTGAAATAAATGAAACAAAATAAGTGCTATTTGAAATAGGTAAAACTCCATTCTTAACGGGACAAAGTGAATGCGTTTAAAAGATTCACTGCATTGCAGGTATTTTATTTAACAAGCGTTAGTTCAAACAGATTGAAATAATTTCTTTTTAGATTGTTCTACGATGAAAATATATCTATATACTATAATTGTATATTGTAATTATTCCTATTTATGTTATTAAATTTTTGTTATTAAATATATATATATATTTAATTATAAATTATGATTATTAAATATATCTATATATATATATATATTT